>JANIJG010001706.1:0-10422 GCA_024611175.1 Megaceryle torquata | reverse complement strand
GGGCCGTGCGGGGGGGGGTGTGCCGCGGGGGGGGCGGGGCCCGGGTCCCGGGGGGGGGGGGGGGGGGGGGGGGGGGGGTGGCCCCGGGGTCGGTGTAGGGTTGGGGGGGGCGCGTAGGGCCGGGGCCCGGGGCCGGTTGCAGCGCAGGTTAGCAGCGTGGAGCGGCGGAAAACTTCCCGGCCCTAACTTTCTTTTTACCCTTGCTGCCGAAGCTCCTTATTCCCTGAGTCCACTTAACACCCCCACCCCCGACATTGCCCGTGCCTGCAGCCCCGCGTTCAGCCGCAGCCCACCCCGTGGCAGCCCTTTCCCGCCGGTACCCCGCGGCTGGGATGCAGGATGCCCCGCGTTAAGCATTGCCGGAGCCGACACCCGCGGAGGGATGTCGCGGTGTCAGCAGGCGGGGATCCGCATCTGAACCTTTTGTGTTGCCGGGAGTCAAGTACAGGATGCGAGTGCAGGCAGGGCTGAGATCTCGCCGTCTGCCAGTGCCGGCTCTGATTAGTATTAATGAGGTACTAAAGGCCTGGGAGGTACTGATACGGTGGGTCCCGTCGCCCCAGACTAACTGGTGCGTGTGTTAAATTATTATTTATAAAAAAAGATGTTAAAATCTTGAGCAGCCTGGCCGGCGTACAGCACCCGGTGTTGTTTCCCCTTCTTTTCTCAAACTCTCTCTGGTATGCAACCTTTTAAAATTAGCTTGATTTATGTGACGGGGCCTCTGGGTTTGTTTAGGCTCCCAACTGAAATGCAGTCAGGCTTAATCTCTCGATCGGCACCTAAATTCTGTTTTATCTTTTCCTTGTCTTTCCCTCGTGTTTGTCTTGGTAATCTAACGATAATTGCTCCCACGTTGCAGAGTGGAGATCACTGCAGACAGTATCTTGTTTTCCCTCCTGTAACAAATTTGATGGTCCATCCTGGAAAAGGCAGCAGTTGTGGTTTTGTGCGTGCGGTTACTGGGGTACCATTGCCTAATGTTACAGAGAACCTGTAAAGAACCCCACTTTCTTCTGTTGGTACTTTTTTTACATCACATCCTGTCACGCTACTGGAGGTAGACCCTGAGGTCTTCCTTGCCTGCCCTGAATCCCAAAGAGATTCTCCAGGTTTTCCCTGGCCTGTAAAGCTAGAAGCAAATGCTCTCTGTAACCCATAGCGTTGATCTGTTACTGGTTGCATTATTCCTGAAACACAAAGATGACATAAATAAGTTATCTGCCAGAACTCTGCTGGATTTATTGGCTGAGGGCAGTCAATTATTTTAAGTACCACCAGTGTTAGCCTTTACACATATCAAATGAGGAAGATCAGGCTGCAGGTTTTCTGGAGAGTGCACACTGTTCAAAGACCTTTGTGTTTATTTTGGAAGCTTGAAAAGCTGGTGCAGTGGGACGAGGTTGTCTGGCCACTTTCTGTCTGGTGCATCAATGAGCAAAGTTATACTTAGCACAATTAATTGTAATAAAAGTTTGGGATTTTTCGTAGTTTCTGCTGTTGTCTAGCTTGCTGCTTCTTGCTTGGCTTTCTTTTGTTACTCTCAGCCTAACACTGAAACTATAAAATGCAGCCTTCTTAAAAAAAAAAAAAAAAAATCTCTGCTGTTGTCAAGGGGAGTTCCAAAAAAAAGCAAATTGTCTTCAAATTGTTTGTTTGTTTAGAATACTTTCCAAAGGTAAAATAAGAATGTACTTAAGAAGAGGATGTCTGGCACCAGCCTATCTGATTGTTACCCAAGGTTATATCTTGTATGAGTGGAAGCAGGAATGCGGTTTCCAAATTAGCCACAGCAAAAAAACATTGCTTGTTGATAAAGTCATATGTTGTGATGTGTTTGTAGTCTGACACTAACATGAAGATAAATGGGAGAAAATTCCCTGTGACAGAGCAGCTAGCTCACAGGCTATAAAAATCAGCGTAGACTTCAAGCGTGTAAAAATACATCTCGTAGCCCAAGGACAATAGCAAATTATTCCTAGTCTGTGTTTAAAAACAGCTCATTATCTCTCACCCTCATAATAATAATAAAAAAATAATCTGATAGTGTGTTCTCTCCTTCCTTATGAAATTGCAATCGGATTAACTAGTATTTGTTTATTTCCTCCTGCTTATTAGCCTTTTTTTGTTGTTGTTGTTACGTGAAAGCATCTGGAGAAGTTTGGAGACAATGAATCAAGCTGAAACTGTGCCGTGTTTGTGCACAACTAAATACGGGTTACAAACCTATGAGTGACAAGTGTTATTTATAGGATTAAAAGTAAAGCCTTGCACAGTTGTCTGAGGAGCCACATCACATAGCAAAAGAAAACAGGAGCAGAAAGCTTAGCCTTATTGTCTGATAAACAATGAGAACACTAACACTAATTATTTCACCATGAATGGAATATCTAGCATAGGAAAACTGGAGAAGCATTTTCTAGCATGGCGAGAAATGCAGCTTTTGATGTCTCAGTATTTCTTTTCTATGTGTCTTTATGAACGTGGACTGCTGTGTTGGGGGGGTTTGTTCCGAATGAAAGGTGGCTGTCTGAAAAGTAGTGGAAACACCTATTTTAAAGAAAAGGCATTCAGCAGTTGCTTAAAGACTGTTTGTCTGCATCTCTGTTCTGCAGTGGTGTGCCATCCACTTCACCTCTACCCAAGGAGGTAATTACGGGTAGAAGGGGAGCTGGATTGGTTGTAGAGCCTGTAAAACTTTGTCTGAAAGCACAGAGAAAAGAATTTCCTAGTAAAGTACCATCATTACTGGTCTCTGTGGCTTGCCAGCAGTATGACAGTGATGTGAATGCAGCAGGACTTTACAATGTCTGGGATGTGATTTCAGTGTGACACTGAGGTCTTGTCTGACTTCACTACAAGATCTAAATCGTAGTCTGGCTATTTTTGCATTTCCTGCGTTAGCTGCAGTAGTTAAAGCACAGCATTTTCATTCCGTGTTCTGGAGGTTTGAAAGCTTCTGGTTAAGTGAATTAGCAAAGGACATTATCAAACCATGGAAATATGATTTCCGTACTGAAGGACAGCGTTTGTAAAGTAAGCAGTTTCCTCTGACCTCATGTTTGAATAGTGAACAGGAACAGCAGATTTGCTTGTTGGAGTGATAGGCTTAATTGCTCGTGAAACACAGATCATGTGAGTGTTGTTAGATGATGTTTCCAAGAACTAGTTTTGACACACAACTAGCATTTCTGTAAAATATGTATCAACATGTGTTTGGGATGATGGATTCCTTTCAGACTTATGGCGTGTGTGTGACGGGGAGAGGTGTCTTGCCTGGATTAATGCTATGATTTTTTTGTCTGTACAGGGGATAACTGACATTTGAAAGCATCCACCAGTCTTTCAGGGTCTTTTTCTCTGCTCTTTGAAACAGATTTTGGGAAGAGGAGGCAGGGGAATAACTAAATTTTCAGCATTATCAGTGCTAGCTATGAAAGCAGAGCAGTTATATTGCCTGGTGTGGCTGACTGAACATCTATGGATTTTGTAGCAATGAATTATAAAGCCAGCATCACAGCATTGATGTTAAATGTTGCATGTGATGGGGGCAGAATCAGATTTTGCCTGACTTACAGGCTGTGTCTAAACAGGTTGTAAACTTCTGTAACGGCAGCGGCTCAAATTAGTTTCTAATGTGTCTGCTCTAAGCTCACTGCAAATGCACATGTGCTGAAACTTCAAAATAGGAGTTGCTGAAATATGTCAAAAATAGCACAGGGAAGAGTCTGTTCTTGAATGTTCGTCCCATGATTAGACATTGTTGCTCTGGGGCCTTATCTGGGCTAGGAAATGTCTTTCTCTTCTAGCAGTGGTGCTAAAAGATGATAGTAGTTGTTCAAACTTGAGTGCAGATCGGACGCGGACATTTTCATCACCTTGTTCTCTAATCCTTCAGGCAGTCTGGAGACATTCCTCATTGCCAGGATAAGCCTCCTCACCCCCCTTTTCCTGGCAGAAAGAGAAGGCTCTTCAAACACAGGCTTGAAGGGCTCCATGAGTTTTCATGGATATTGATCTACAGACTGAGCTTTGCTGGCTCTGACTCCAGAAACAGCCCTAGACCGCATGCAACCAGACAGAAACATCTTTTGGCTACCTCAAACTTGAGTTCCAGGCTTTTAAGCATTGGCCCTCAGAAAAATATTAGACTTGTGCTCAGAACTGAAGCCATGGTAATGCATGTAGTGTCATGAGCCACAGCTATTTTTTACTCTCCACAAGTGCTCAGCAGAAACATCTACAGTTCAAAAGCCCAATTTCTGTGAGTTATCTGTGCCAGCAGTTCATTGTCTATCTTGCTCAACTGTTACATCAAGGACTCCAACTCTGTTCTCTGGCTTTTCTGGTTCTTTACAGCCTGCCTTGATGTAAGGCTTTGTAGGTAGCTTGATACCTACCTTGTTTTGTTTGCTCTCTTCTCTTCTTCCAGTGTTTGCAATTGTACCTAACCATGCAAAGATTATTCATTTCTAAGCCATCTCACTTTGGATGAGCACCAACAGACTTTGCTGATGAACAGCATCTTGTCATTGTCGGTGAATCCTCTCCTTCCAGCCTTGCTCACGTTGCTTCTGAGCCTCTTCCAAGAGGTCCGTGTGAGGATGGTGAGTGTGGTAAGAGTCACGACCCTCCCTAGGGTCCAGCCTGCCCCCCAGCCACCACCCAAGCTGGTGGAGATCCCACCAGGTGGCGGCATCTTCATTGCAGTTGTGCAGGAGCTGCTGAGGATGCAGGAGGCTGCCTGAAGCCAGCTGGAGGATCTGAACCTTATCGCTCATCTCCAGAAGCTAAATTAGAAAGTTATCTAGAGGCTGTATAATAAGGGGTAGGTAGGAAGGGTGTATTTAATGTAAACCCCCCAAATAACGTAACAAATTGAAGCGGCAAGGCAATCTGATAGTCAAGAGGTGGCTGTTCTAGCTGTAGAGATTTCCCTTCTCCTTGAGGTGTGTGCAGATAGTGTAGCTGCTCTAGGGTTTGTACACTGCTGCATCAATGATTGTGGATCTCCTTGCAGGAGATCATTTGCTGTTACAAAGAACTGAGATAAGCTGAAGGTGCAGATGAGTCCCCCAGAAAGCTGAAAAGAAGCTGAAGAGCTTCCTGGCGTGTCTATGCAGACAGTCTTGTATTGGAAAGTAGAGAAGGTCAGTGTTCATGAGCATTTCTTTCACTCCTGATCAATAGGCTTATTTTTAACTCGCTTAGAAAGTTGGTGTAAAAGCAGGTGTGGAAGATAAACCTTGTTGAGCCAGGAAATGTGGTTTCCTCTGTATTTGGACAATGCCTACTGTAGTGATACCTGACCTTATCACGGCTTTCAGGTACTGCCGCAGCCTATTAGGAAGAAACATTAAATAACAAAGGCATACAGCTCTTTTTCACTTTAGTGAATGATAAATAGCAATGATTTCTAGTTGGTGCTTTGTTTGTAAGAGGTAGTTTAATCAAAACCAAGGCTTTCAGTGACTGTGTTTGCTATGGATGAAAACCAGGTGAGTGTGCTGTGGGCAGAGATACTGCTTTGCCTTGACAGCCAGCAGTGGGGAATATAAAAAGATGCATCTAAGTGCTATTCCAGGTGATCTGCTGGTACCTGCTGGATGACAGCTCTTGTGACTGACAGCTCTCTTTGACTGTAGGGGATTCATACAAGCATGTAGGGAGTGAATTGTGGGTCCTCTGTGCTACTGCAGCTATCAAATCTCTGCTCTCTGGTGGATTTGTGCAGCTGAGGGCTGGTTATAGCCTCCTTTCTTCTTGATTGCTTTACTCCCAAACTTTATTGCAGGATCAGCCCTTTGACATTAAAGCTGTTTGTCCTTCCTCTTTTTAGGGACCACTGATGTTAATTTAGACATAAATGGATTTTTAATTTTTTTTTCTTTTAGGACTTTTTAGCTGTTTCAGCTGGTTGTGTTGTTGCAGATGTTGCCTAGGTTACTAATTTAGTAAGTCACTTAAATATTTGGAGGCATCAACAATACTCAAGGGTGTTGGGGAAAATGAGGATGACATTATTTTAAAACACCAGTTTCCTGACTCCTGTATTTCAGTCACACGATTTATCTCTGGCTGAACGTTTTCATGTGGTGCAGTTTCCTATTTTTAAACAATAGGAAAAAAAGGGAAGATAAGAGGAGCATAACTGTGACCTGTTGACTTATTATGAGATCATGGGTTCTTTTCAACTGATATTTATAGATTTTTTTTTTTCTTTAAAAAAAGCTGAGATTTCAGTGGTTTTTGGTATATACGCCTCCATAGCCCCAAGGTCACAGAGTTAGGCTCTCATCTGAATTCTTTTAAAATCCTCTGTAAAGGCAAACAGTGAACATGGAAATACAGCTTGTATCTGCAAGGAAGGTAACCGAGTGAAGAGAAAAATGACGGTGTTCTGGTTTGCAAACCTCTCTCAAAGTCCTTTGTGTGTTTTGACACCACCCTATCTCAAAGAGCCTTTATAAAAGTGATCAGGAGGGAATAACATTTGTTAATTCTCTTTAATGGGGTTTCAAAAGGTCACAAAACTGTACAAAGGCTCTTCTCCAAGAATAGGGATTATTTTTAATTATAAAGCAAGTTGGAGCAGTGCAAGTAATGAGCTCTTGGAGGTGAAGGGGGTCTTTGCACTTAAGTAAATGTAAAAAACTAAGTCCTCGATTTAGATCCCTTATTATCTAAAGGGATTTTTAAAAAAATTATTTTTTACAGCTGGGAATACCCCATTAAAAATTAGCTCTTCTACTGCAAGCACTGGCAGGCACTTAGTTTAACACATTAATTCTGCAAAGTGTGGGAAAAGGACACCCATTTCAGCAGATGTGCAATGCTCGAGTGCTCTGGATTTGCATAAGAATGCATATGCTTCTCTGTTCTGGCTCGATTAAAACTTGCAGGCACCTTTCCCCTTCCTGTAGTGCTGTGTCTGCATTCTTGGACATTAGTGGTTTCATTGAAAATGGCCCATTTTCTTCTGTGTTCAGATAATTAATTTTATTTACGCAGTGCTGTGTTGTAGGTGCGCTGGGTGTTTTACAGACAGGCTGCTTTGCTTGCCTTTTGGAATTTGTAGCCTAGACTGGACAAGAAAGGAAATAGTAAAGATGAAAAAAGGCAGATACGTTTGGAAGTGGATAGATGATTACGCAGTAGAGTACTGGGAGATGGGGAGGGATGCTGTGTATTCCACCCTTGCATCCAAGGAGGTGTGGAAATGGAAATCGGTACTGTGGTGAGCAGAAAAGAAGCATTTAGGAGCCTGTGACTAAAAATTATTATCTGTCTCTTAGACTTAACCTCTCCCTGTGTTGGGCTTTCATGAAACAGTACAAGGGATCCAGCAGAACCTCTGAAGTTCGGTTCCGTGTCCAATCTGGGTCGCACAACAAAAGCATAGAAAATTCTTTCAGATAGATCCTAGATACTGTAGCGTTAATTCTGGGACCACTTTCCATACTCTGAGTATTGGGGAATTTAAGCAAGACACTGGGAGGCAGGATAGTGGAAAAGGGGATGGGAACTCAGATTTTAGTGTGAAGTTTATGACAAGGAGAGAAATACGAAGTGACATTTTGCATAGACTTTATCCACCTGAGACAAGCGCTGGATGCTCATCACTGCAATCCAGGGCTTCAGGAGAAGAGGTTTTGTGGCAGTACTGTTTTTAGGGTTTATTTTGGCGTGAAGGAACTAAAGACAATTTAGCAGTATTCTAGACAAAGCTTAATGCTTGAGGAATGCAGGCCTGGAGCTGCGCTGCCCCATCTCTCCTGCTGGCCATGGTTTTGCCTATGCCTGGTAGCCAGGAGAGCACTTTGGGGTTGGCCAGCACCAGAAGGAGCATTATGTGGCCAGATGAGAAGCGGTCAGCGTTGCCTGCATGCAGCGCCTCTAGCTCTGTCATTTTATCAGTTTCAAGGTATTTAGTGGCATGGAAATAAGGAGAAAGGGGAGGAAATGCTTGTAGTAGGTAGAAGGGGTCTGTGAGCTGTCACTGGATGGCAGCGAGCCACCTTGCCCTCTTAACAGCTTCAAGCTCTCTTGTGAGAGGATTGATGTTCCCCTGTTTCCCAGCTTTAGGATAGCGGTGTTTGTTTAGGCTGAATAAGTTGGAAAGCCTAGAAATATATGTGATATGCATTTTTTGGCATATCCTTCACAGAAGAACTTTAAGAGGCTACATGAAATATAGCAGTGTAGCTGCCTTTTTACTCTTAAGAAACACATCTCCTTTTGTTAGTGAGGGTTTAGAGGAAATACTGATGGGACTGATACTCCTGGAGGGATTTCTTTAGCGTGGTTGGTACTTGTATGGCAGAGTTTAAAACCCACTTGTGTTCTTCAGTTTCTCATTACTTAAGTCAGTGGATTGGCTTGAGATAAGCAGAGATAGTTCACACCCTTTTAGCCAACTCTAGTGCATTGACACCTGTCTTGACAAGATAGGGTGCAGATGCTGCACCAGTCAGCACGATGCGTAGTCCAAGGGTTCGAGGCAGACCTGTGGAAAGTAGAATCCAGTCCTTGAATCTCATTAAGGAAAGAAATAATACTTTGCTTAGGTTTTGCGTTACCATTTTATCATGGCAAATGGTGACTGCAGTATTGGCAGTTCCTGTTCTGCCTATTGGGGTAGAAGAAGGAAGGCTCAGCTTCGCTTCCTTGCACTGTTGCTTGCCTTGCTATGTGAGTGCATCCTAAGCATTAACGGTTTTGAGAGTGCTGCTGTAATCTGGGAAGGTGAAGAAACGAGGCACAAGTAGGTCAGATAACTTGCCCAAGGACATACAAGAAACTTGGCAACAGAAGTCAGATCTCCTGAGACACCTACTGTGCTTTGCTTGCATACTTTGAGTTGCACTGCTTTACATTTGGGATACCTCTAAGCTTGCTACTTGGATCCTCTTGTGACTGTTATTAATCCTTTCAAACACCCTATTAGCTGTCAGATCTGTAGGTCAGAAGGGCAAGATGCTCTCAGAGGGGATATTTTCATTCAGGTGGTTATGTCTGTCTACTCTTTATTTTATTTTATTTTTTTTAAGAAAAAGCAAATAAAGGTAAAGTTTTATTGACCTTCAAAATGTAATAAGCTTGTCTTGTTACAGTGATAGCAGACTGGACTGCTGGTATGAAGACTTTTGGATAGCTGACACTCGTTAACTTCTCTTCATTTGTGACCAGGTCCAAGTGTTTTGACTAAATCATTATTTCCAAGTAGGTAATTCTTTAATGTGGACTAGGGGAGGAAGAAATATTGCAGATTAAGACTGGAAAACCATACAGCAATGATGAAGCCCCATGAAGCTCTAACATCCTTTCCATGGCATTTAAGACCCTGTGCCATGGTGTAACACTTCTCTGTTTTTTTGGCTTTGCCAACAGTTGACCAATCCATAGATTTCCATATTAGTTAGGTGGTTTATCTTGCTGTGCAGGACTAGGGTGTAATGCAGGGTGCTCTGAAAGACGAGGAGACAAATAGCTTCCTGAAAAGATGTTTATTTACATTATGAATTTATATCTCAGGCTGTACAGCCAAGCTGCTAAATTTACTGGGTTTCCTTGCTTAATTGAGTATACTGAAATGCATACATCGTGTACCAAAAGCACAATGTGTTCACGCTTGCTAGGAAGTCATTAGATTTCCTCCTCTAATAATACTGAGCGTTTGCAGTACATTTCTGTAATGATTTTCCATCTTTTTTTTTTTTTGTTCAGGATGGTATGTAGTTGGTAGGTTTCTTGGAAAACAAGAAATGGGGGGAAAAATGGAGTAATATCACCAAAACAGAAATGGAGAGCTATGGCGAAAGGATATGGTGTTTAAAAATATAAGAATGATTGAAAAAAATCGTCCTTATTAACCTGATTTGAGAAGATTAATCTTCTAGATGACAGAGGCTTATGGGGTCTCTCTCTCTCTTGCTCTGTGGCAGCACTTGTGTAGGATGTCAGTGAGGTGTGGGGTGATTGATTACCTTGTTGAATGGATTTCATGGGGTTCTTCCTTAACTCCCTCAGTCAGCTAAGGTCTTTCTCCTGAAGTTTTCAAATAGCCTAAACTCCTCAGAGGTAGTAAGTTTTATATCCCATGTAGTAAGGTATAGCAAAAAAGCATTATGGTCTTGCCATAAATATTTATGTCAGTTTTCTTTCACATGCCCTCAGCTAGTGACTCGTGATTAAAGCAGCCCCTGTGGTGGTTCACATTGCAACCTGGAAGTAGAGGCAGAGCAGTGTGGACCAGGGCCATTTCCAACTCAACTATCCTCATTTTGGTTCCAGTACCTGCTAATTTCTCAATTTATAACCATTAAATCATTATAACCATTAAATCAAATTAAGGAAAAAAAAGCCTCTCTATTTTGTCAGCCTGTATAAGCTTTACAGATGGAAGTTCAGCATTTTCTGCTC
>JANIJG010001705.1:0-34883 GCA_024611175.1 Megaceryle torquata | reverse complement strand
GGGCTTGGTTTTTCTGCTTGGCTGGGGGAGGGGGCCGAGGAGGAAGGGAAATGACATCAGAAATAGCCAGGCGTGCATGGTGGGGTGACCCGGTTCCGCTAGCACACCCCCCTCCCCTCCCCCCCCCCTCCGCCGCAGGGGGAGGGAGGAAAAAAGAAACTGTCACTGTGGGATTTCATCAGCTGCTTCTGTCTCCGTGCATTTAACCTATTTTTCTTTCTTTTGATTATGTAAGAGGAACGGTGTAGAGAGGAGCAGAGAGGAGCAGTGAATAGGGATGTCTGATGGGCTTTCTGGGAATTACCGGGGTTTTTTTATGTCTTGCTGGTCTGCCGCGTAAGCTCTGGAAAATGTGGGAGAATTGTATTTTTGGGTTCTTTTTGCTTGTATTTGCATTTTCTTGTGCTGCTCCAAATATTGCAGCTCAGTGCAGGAGAGACAGGAAGTGGAAACAGTGAAATTAGCCAAGTTTTTTATTTCACACTGAATGAAAAGACAGAGGGAATTATAAAACTCCTGTTCTGTCGATGCTCCCATGTAAGGAGCTATCTGTGTATTTCCTTATCTTTAATCTCAGCCCAAGATGGGAGTTCATATCACAGTGTATTTATATTTTCCAGAAACTCGTCTTTTAATCAGCTTACGTCACAATAAATATTTATTTGAGATTTGATGCTTTGATTCAAAACTCCTTATGAGATGACCTTCATTTTTAAACTTATAAATAGGAGAGTGTATATTGAGGAGCTCTTCTGTCTGAAATTGAAATCCTCTTGTCTACAGAACTCTTCCCTTTACAATTGCAAGCCACAAGTCATAATTTAAATCTGCCGTTGCTTTTGCAGACGCTGGAGATGTAGTGTTGGGAATACTACTTTGGGTCAGGGTTTAAGGGAGGAAAATATGTTTGTGGTGAGTGAAGTGATGTGTTTTCTGAAGGAGTTATATATACTGAGGTGTTAATAAATATTTCCCTGTAGTTTCTGTAGGTCTAAAAACTGGCTTTTCTGGTGTAAAATATTTTTGGGTACTGTTATAAGTTATTTTCAAGCATCAGGAAAATAAAACTAGTAAGTTAGATTTGGTTTGCTCTTTGTTTTCTGAAGTATGTGGGGAAGCTTTGGTTTTGCTCTTGAATGGAAAATAGGAAAGTAGAGGTACTTAGAGAAGAGCAAAAAGAGAAGCAGCTCAGCAAAAATGTGTTTAGAGCAGAACAGAGTGAGCTGATGACACCGGGGGGGAGGGGCAGAGGGTGGAGACAGGGTTAAAGAGTAACTTCTACTAGGTGCAACCAGAAGCAGTCTGCAGAATGTTGTTTCACGACACAATTCTAGTCAGTAGATCAGCACATGCCTTTACCATCCATCTGCTAAACTGCTGGGGAGAAGAGTGTTCCCCATAGCGACTGTTCCCATATCTCTTCTGCGTTGCCTCAGCATCTGTCTGGTAAACGTCTCAAGTTCAAATTTCATACTTTGAATTCACTTAAAATCTGCTCAAACATAAGCGACCCACTGAATTGCTCAGTTCATGCGATAAGCGAAGGTTGGACTGGGCTGATAAGGGGAGACTGTTAGAGACACAGTCTTGCTAGAGCAAAGTGACAGAGTGACATTTCTGGAAACCAGTCTGGTGATTTTGGCAGAACCTAGGCTAGCACTTCAGGTTGAGAAACTGAGTGTTGAGATGAAAGCTGAACTGTGGATGAGAGGCAATAAAACCCAAATTCAAGGGAATAATAATAATAAAAAGAGTTGTCTTGTGATAAGTCTATTAATGATGATTTTACGTGCTGTTTTTCATATACTTTACTATACGTGAAGGCAGCTGATGCTTTGAAAGTTGGATTTCTTTGACTCTGTAGCTAAAATAAATGCCTCTTTTATTACACAGACTCTTCTCCAATGTGGAGAGTAATTTCAGAGAGATAGACTTGATAAGATTCAGACTGACTATAAAGAATTCCAATTTCCTATTCATGTTTGGACCAAAAAAAAAAAAAGCTGTCACTTGATCAGTAGCTGAAATATTTGTTTCAGGAAAAAGAAATCAAGTGGCTTGTCTTCCTTCTTGAATTAAACAAAAGTAGGAATAAAACACATGCAAGGAACTATTTAAATGTGTTCCAGGTTAATCTGTTTGTATTTAAACTTTATTCTGAGAGAGCAAACTGTGAACTGGGCTACAGTTGTAAGAGCCAGTAAACAGTCATGTCACACGCTGGTCTGCACAAGGTGTCCTCCCTGTTCTTAGAAGTATCTTTTCCTCCCCCCCCCCTTGTCCGCGGATCAATCCAGTTTCCTTGTGGGGGTTTGCTGTGTAGCAGTCCTGACCATTACTGTGCAGATGGCATAAACCACATGGTATTACCAAACAATACGCTTGCTAAGTAAATCTGAGTGTGCAAGAAGAACATGGGATGTTGTCATCGTTATTTGGGATTAATTAGTCTTTAAAATAACTATAGCAACTTGAAATATTTTGACAGTTTGTTTTATTTAACTACGTAGAGTCTTTTTAAAGCCATATTGTGCTACAGGACTCTAGCAGAGAGCTGCATGTTCAGATGTGGTGAAAATACTGTTTAGATTTCTGCTGATGTTTCATGAAAGCAGTGCCATCTGTAATTGAAAATAAAAAAATTAGAGCAGCTCAGTACCAAGAAGAATGTATTCATAGCAGCTATTTCTGAAGGAAGTGTTGTGCCATTGTTTTATATATGTGCAAGTAACTGAAATTCAAGTTAAGTTGGTAGATACATTACTAACTGCAGAAACTTTAGACACAGTGACATTCACATGTAAATGAGTTAGTCCGTAGTAAGAAGCAGATGATGTATATGTTTCTTGTGTGAAATACACATCCCTGGTGCTTGTAGGCCCACTAAAGGGTGGCAGTGGAATAATTTGTACTAAAAAGTTGGTGAATTTCTATTTCTTCTTTCTATTCGAACAGAGAATATGAAACAGGAGCAAAAATGACATCCCGATTTGGAAAGACCTACAGCCGGAAAGGGGGAAACGGCAGTTCCAAGTTTGACGAAGTATTTTCCAACAAACGGACCACCCTTAGTACAAAATGGGGAGAAACCACCTTCATGGCCAAACTAGGACAGAAGAGGCCCAGTGTCAAACCTGATATTTCTGAAGTACCTAAAAAACCCAAAGTTGAAGATGAGGTAACAGAGGATCCATTTGGATTTGACAGTGATGAAGAATCTCTTCCCGTGTCTTCAAAGAATGTGTCACAGGCTAAAAGCTCCTCTCAGCTGGAACCTGGTGAAGCTGCTCAGTCTGAGGACTTCACTCCTCTTCTTGAAGCTAACAGCAGAATTAATCAGCCAGAGAGTGCAGAAAACATTGCATCCAGCAAGTGCATATCTTTTGACAATACTGTTCCTTGCTCAAAAGAAAAGAGCACAAGCAAAAGCGTGGAAGATGGAGAATGCAAAGGCAGCAGTGCTAAGCCAGTAACTGCAGGTGCGTTTGGTCAGCTGTCCAGACAGTCCTGGTATCGTCTGATTTTTACTAACCCACATGTAGACCTTGTGTTTTCAGGTGTTGGTTAAATGTTCTAATAAAACCATGGGACAATTAATTCTTAATTGTAAGAAATTGTAAAGGACGTGCCATTTAGCTAAAACCACCAGCAAGCATTCTGCATTTTATACTTTGGTTGAGATCCTTGGCCCTCTAAATTCTTATGTCTGCAAACTGAGATACGGTACTTTACGTTCAGAGTGGTTTGTTAGTCCACCCTGAATAGAATGCAATAATCATCTTCCTTCTCTAAAATCTGTTCTGAACTCAGTCCATCTGTTTGGGTTTTGTTTTGCCGTGTTGGTTGTTTTTTGGTTGGTTGGGGTGTTTTTTGGTATTAATGCAGTATTTTCAAGAATGAGAATTTGGTAATAATAGAATGTTTATTCTTAAGTCGCTGGCTTTAATTTAGTGCACGTATGTGATGACTACCGTGCAGGTGCAGATGCAGCTTACAACCTGCCTCATTTAATTATCTGGATGTAAAAAGCAGCTTTCTGAACTGCAGTTGCACCGAGGTTTGGGTTTTGGTTTGGGTTTTTTGTTTGTTTTATTTTGTTCCATTTTTAAACTGTCACTACTTTATCAGTGTTTATGTAAAAAGCTTCAGACCTATGAAACTGAATTGTATCAGACTTCTTTTAGGGGCTGTTTTCAGGCCCCGAAGTGTTACATCTTAATACTTCTGAGAGGGAATTCACAAACCCTGTGGAGCTGAACATTGCTGTAATTTTGTTCAAGTCATTCGTAGACAAGATCAGATCAGATGCTATTATATCTCATTATATGAAAACTTCTAACAGGCTGATTAAACCTCAGCTTCTAAAATTGGGCAGAAGATCACATTAGATGAACGTTGATGAAGATGACACCTACTGACTTGCTCTGGGTTATCGTAATCAACGTTAATGAGAAGACATTATGTAACTTCTAATTCTCACGTATAGTTAAAAAAAATAGGGTCAGAGTTTTTAGTGAAATTTGACTTGTTCGGTTGTAATAAAATGGACAGGAAGATGCCAAATAGTGGAAAATATGCTTAGCTCAAGTTATTTACAAGATAATTTTATTAGTGATACAAGAAAAAAAACCCAAGAAACATTGACTTGAACTGCCAGTGGGACATGTACTTTTCTTTTGATCATATTAGGTTTTTTTCTGCTGAAATATTTCTTAGTTGATTTCTCTAAGTATGATCCACTTTCATTCTGGAAATGCAATTTATGTTTTGCTGAGTTTGAGTAGTTTTCATAAGAGATTGAATAGATTTCATGCCCTTAAAACAGGACTTAAAAGGAGAAGAAATGGTAATGAGTTTCCTTGGTTGTTAATGAGAGATTGTAGCAGACCAGATACTACAGTGAAATAGTTTTCACATAGAAAAGCTTTGTTAGCACCACATTTTTCAGGTTAGAAATGTGAGAGCTATTGGGAGAAAATGAGATGGAGCTCTGAAAATTTGTAGTACACAGACTTCATTGGTGCTTCAGGGTTCCAGTATTGTGGAAAATAATAACATGCAGTATTTAACCCAGAAAAGCTTTTTAATTGGATGCTTATTTCAATTTTAGAACTCTTTATTAAACAATACTACAAATAAAGCTCTAGAAGGAAGGAGGTTGATGAATCTTGGTGGGTAAATTCATCAGTGGCTGTTGAGAGTGGTGGTCTGGTTGCAGAGGGGAAGTTTACTTAAAGACCAGTTTACTGAAGGAGTTCTGCTCTTGCATGCTTTCCAGAAGCATTTGTTACTGACTTCAATTCAGCCAGAACTCATGAAGGACAAGGTGGATCTTGATCTGATGGTACTGATCTTTCAGAATCTGTTACATTCTTTACACCCAGTCAAATGAAGATTAAACCCCCATTTCATAGCTTCAGAACTTAAATTCAACTGAGGATGAATCTAAAACATCCTAGGAGGGCCTTTAAACAAGGGTAAGGAAACCAAACCTGTAGTTTTGCTGACAATGTTTATTTTGGACAGTTAGTGTAAATGAAACTTGGATGGTTTAAGCAGCTATTATGCTTGTTTGTAGACTGATCCAAAATAAATAAAAATTGCCTCTGAGTACGTCACTTAGAACATTGAGCAATTAGAGGCAGTGGTATAGTGTGCCAGTGTAAATGTAGGTACTTCAAAGGCTTCTTTGTTATATTGACTGTTAAGTAAAATTTGATGGTATGAAGCTATCTTTTGGAACTGGAGAGAGTTAATATTACTGTTTTGTGCATGGAGGTATGGGGAAAGAGGGAACTTGGGAGAGAATAGCTGAGTAATGAAAAAAAGATGATTTCTTGTGTGGCCTCCTAAGGTATAGTGTATGTGCTTCTACTTGATAATCATATTGCCCTTCCTGGTGACTTCAACTCCACCAGGTTCAACCAGATGTTTTCAGAGGGATTATAGATCTTGAGACAATAAGCTCTACTATTTTTGAAGAGGAAGAAAAAGGTAAATTAAAAAAAAAAAAAAAAAGGGCAAGCAGATAGAATAACTTTAATATTCCCAACGTGGGAGACGCTGCAGTGTGAGCTCAACCTTAACCCACATGGAACAGAGTGTCTCTAGGTGTAGGAAACTAGCTTATATTGGTACTGATGTTCATGAAAGTGCTTGTTAAGGCTTTTTTTAAGTGCCAGTCCTTGTCCTGATACTGATGAGACAGCGCATGAATTAAGGTCTCAAGACCTCCTGATAGCATGTGCAATTGTTGTGTCTTAATTCTAAACCTAAGTGAAATAAGGTTAAGAATTAAAATAAGCTGAAAACTGTGACTTACTATGGCTATGGGCAGGCTGAGAGCTGCAGGCTGAACCTGCTAATCCAGCTCCAAATACGTTATCCTGCCTCACTGTCCATTTCTTTGGACATTAAAATGAAGGTGATGCAATGTCAGTTAATTTTAACTTACGTTTGGTATTAAAAAGCAGTCCATTTTTAGGATTGCTTTCATAGTTGTGCAACCGTGTAACCCAGTTGAGGATCTGTATCTTTTATTTAAAATGGTATGACTTACTGGTCTCTTTTTTAATTTTTTTTTTAATAGCCTTCACCTAGTGCTTGTAACAATCTCATTTTAAAGGCTTTGAGCTCTTAATGTGGAAGGCTTCTCATAATCTTACTCTAATATTGCTTGATCAAGACTTAACACTGTTGGAAGAATGTTCATGACTAATCCTGTGCGTAACGGGTAATTTACAGATGGTAGGGGTTCAGGTAAATTAGAAATAGCAAAAGACTATTTTGTATTAATACTTCATTTCAGGCTGCCTTTTTTGTTTGAAGGTAGGAGGACTTGGTAGCTAGAAAGTAAGTTATATCATACTGGTAATTCATATCAAGCAAAACTGCAACAGCTTAGAAGGAGAGGATTTTTTATAAGGGTGTCCTGCAAGAGGATAAGGTGAAAACCTGCAGAGCAATAGTTACTTGGATTTCTGAAACACCTTGGTGGGTTATTCTTTATTTGTGTGGGTTTTGTTTGTTTGGGGGTTTTTTTTATGTTGGGTTGGTTGGGGGTTTTTTGTTGTTGGTGTGGTTTTTGTTGTTGTTGTTGTTTTGGTTGTTGGTGGTGGTTTTTGGGGTTTTTTTGTTTGGTTTTTGGTTTTTTTTTTGTTGGATTTTTTTTTTGTTGGATTTTTTTTTTTTTTGTTTGTTTGGTTTGGTTTTCGTTTTTTTTAATGCTAAGGCATCAACTCAAATCGTATTTCACACTAAATTCACCTGCAGCTTCAATGTAAAAACACTTAACAGCCTTGCAGAGAAAACTGTGAGGTGCAAATTGTAAAAAAAAATTCTAGTCACTTTGTTTTGTTTGAATATTTGTTAGCCTTTGTGTTGAAATTAACGTTAGTACATTTTTCCAATGAAAATTGAAGTCAAAGCTTGATGAATTTTAAGAAATGGTATGGCTCTTCATATTGTGTATGAATTAGTTTCAAAACTGGGTAGCTACTTCGCCGACTCTGTTCCAGTTTAGGGAAATACTGCTTCCATCATTCTTGTGTGTGAGTTTGCGTTTTGACTCTGGATGTTAAGATCACCTCCCTGTCTTTCACTCGTGTGCCACAGTACTGAGCTCTGTGACACAAACCCTTGGAGGGTCTACCCAAGATGTTGATGCTTCTCATCAGAGGAGGCACTTGAGTTGAGAGATGTCTCAAGTGGTTGGATGGTGTCCCTCATTTTTGTGTGCCTTGTATTCCTATCTGTGGACTGTGAGATAATCTTTATTTGTTATTTCTCAGTTAAAATGTTAGGCATTTAATGATGCTTTTAACCAAGAAATATTTTAACTGGGCATGGATTAAGGTTTGTTGGTTGTTGTTTCTTTGGGGTTTTTTTTTGTTGGGTTGGTTGGTTTGTGGGCTTTTTTTTGGTGACTTGTTTGGGTTTTTTTTAAGCTTATGAGTTTATTTCTTAACTATATTTTGCTTGCTGTGGAGAAATAGAATACAGAACAGCTTAAAGTGTCTTTTCAGAATACAGAGCAGTGTAGGAATAGTATCCTTTTCTGCTGTGTCGTGATGCTAAGTACAGATTCTGTGGTTATTGTCATGGCAGTGTCCTAGGGTTTTTAAGATTAAAAGGACCGACTATTGCATGCAAAGTAGTTATGATACTAGCATTTTTCCCCTCCTAGCATTAAGAGTAATTATGAAAATAGCTATTCTGAATCTTGTAATTTGTTACTATGTACTGATATTCAAACAAGTCTTTGTTCTGGAAGTGGTCTTGTTCTTGGTGCTGTAAGGAAACATTTGCCTGTTGTCCATTACTCAGTTCTTTTGTGTTTCTAGATCATTCTCAACACCTTAATTTTTCACTAGGGGCTCACATACCTATCGGTAGCAAATCAAAACAGCAAATGCAGTCCTTCTTATTAAAAGCTTTTGCTTACGCAAGGCAGGAGTGAAGGTATACAACTGCTGAACTACCTTACGACCCAGTATGCAGAATCTAGTTCCATTTAGTTGCTTGAGAAGTATACTGAGTGAAGAGACTAATGTGCAGAAAAGGGTTGCCCTGGAAGGAAGATGGTCCAGGTCATCGGGTTTGTTTCCAACAGACTGTCCTGATACAGTACAGTACCTTAGTGAACGTGTCTGCAAAGCCTCTGAATGCTGATTGTGTGGGTGGAGGAGCCCTATCTTTAGAGTTAAGTTTCAGCTTCTGAAATGGATGTTTGTAGCATAATTACAGTTGACATGACAATATTTGCCAGGGTATTCCTTTCAAATTGTTGTAGAGCTCCAGTTTTGTTTTTAGCAAGTGACACGGACACTGAAGATAATGGTTAGGTCTGAGTAATATTACCTTTCTTCCTCTGCAGAGTTGTTGAGTTCAGTTTATTTACTTCTTGAGGAAGAATTTCAGTTTAGTCATTTTCTATCCAAAAATGGAGCAAAATGTTCAGGGAAACTGAATGAGGCCTGAGCATTTGGCTGTCTTAGGGGATGGCTGGTAGAAACCATGATTAAAAAGAACTGCAGCTGTCCTCTGCCTGGCTCAAAGCATTAAGACACTGATAGCAGAGAAGGGAACTAATTTGCCAGAAAATACATATGCCTGTAGAATTTCAGCGTTACGAGATTTGTTTAGATGGTAGTAGTTACGCTGTGTATATAGACAGCTGGGCTTTATCCACAATTCCTTTTTTCTTTGGTTGTTTTTGTTTCCTCCTGTAAGATATCCCTTCTCCCATTACATGCAGAATTTTCTTGCTGTGTCAGTAGCCCAAGTTCAAAGTAGTGTGATAATTGTTCTCAATATTCCCCCCCCCCCCCTTTTTTTTTCCCCTCTGATAGTTCTTTGAAGATTTGGTGTTGTGTTTTTATTTTTCTTGGATATTTTTCCTAAGTCTGAAACAACTGAAAGTCTGTTTGTTTCAGTATTATACTGCTTTACTAAAGGTGATACAGGGAAAGTTTTAGGAAGGAATCTTCTGCTTTCTGCAATATATTTTTCCTAATGAGCACAGAAGGGTTTTTTTCCCCCTCAATCTGTAACTCCGCTTTTCCAAACAACAGTGAAATTCTCGATACTTTTTTTTTTTCTTAAGTGAAATTCTCAATACTTTTTTTTTTCTTAATCCATACTTCAAAAATCACTCTTTATGGACTTTTACAATGAACAGTTAGGGTTTTTATTAAAAGTTCAAACTTCTGACTGCCTTTTAACTTCTTTCATGTTTAAAAAAGTGGAGGTAACTTTTCATTCAAAAGCGTTGCCCAGTGCTTCTCCCAGGTAGCAAGCAACGGAGCAAATGTGAAAGTCTGTTAGATTCATGGAATGAAAATAATGGCTTATGAGAGATGCTGATGAAGACTGCATTACCAAACTGAAAAGCTGCATTTAGGTGATTTGAGGGATGAAAAAGTGTCTTGTATCTTACCTACTATATATATAGAAAAATAGCTGCTCTTAACTCAAATGAGAAAATGTAACGTGATTGAGAACTTGTTTTGTACATAGTCTTAATAAAATTAAGCTTTTCACATAAATTTCCTTAGAATTTTTATATTCAGGGTGCTGGAAAGGAAACAAGAAAAGAAAGTATTCTTAAGGCAAATAGTTTTGTGATGGCAGTAAATCTCATCACTTTAGGGTTTTCTGTGGAATTCTGCAAAAGATGATGATACATAAAACATCTGCTAAGAGGCCAACAGTGTCTATCCAACCTGCGTGCAAACTTGTGGGGAAACACATTTTGGTTCAAAGAGAGTAAAGAACCAAAATTACTTAATAATTGGTAATTATAGCTCTGGATGTGGTGGTTCTATAATTTTTAGCTATTTTAGTGATTGTCAACCATGATAGTGGTCTTGAGAGTCTAATCTTCTGAGGCTCTTATGCTTCTTATCTTCTGTTTATGCCTGCTAACAAGCCCTGCTTTTCAAGATCTTGTGGACATCAGTCAATAATGACAGTAAATTTGGGACACTTTTCAGGATTTTGTGTTTTATATCCATAAGCTGCTTTTTTTCTGCATTTCCCAGCTGTTCGGTCACAGGCAGAAAGTGGATCAAAGTTTCATCTGTGACTTCTCCTTACTAACCAAAACATTTCATTTCCAATGTAGAGTAGAAGAGAGAAACTGTAAAGAGATTTGTTTTCTTATTTTGAGAAAAGTATGGCTTGTCTGCAGTTTTTCTGTCCAAACCAAAGAAGTCCCTGTGTGTATGTCTCGTTTGGGCTCTCTTCCCAGAAATGAGGAATGTGACACAAAGACCTAGTAAAGGTTTTATCTTTTCCTTTAGCTTGGTCAGGTTCAAGCTGTATAGTGACGTAGCTTTATCCTTGGGAACATTGGTGTTGGTGTCATGGAGATCTAATAAAAGTTTCCAAGTGTTCAAGAACATCAGGCAGAGCTGTAGCCCATAATGAGCTTACCAAACCGTTCCCAGCGTTCTGTGTCAGTGGTCTCTCCGTGAGCTGTAGCCTGTTAATGCTCCTGAGTTGTAACCTGTCAACGTATGTTCCTTCAGTAGCTGCAGGGATCTGAAGGCCCTTGATGCAGGTTTAGGTTGTTTTTTTAAAAAATCTTACTGCCCTTTTTTCCTTGATGTTTCATTTTCTTGTAGTTACATCTGTCTTGGTCGTCAGGTGTATATTTGAAGAGAAAGAAAGGAATATAAAACTGGCATTGTGCCACCATTGCTTCTGAGTAATATTGTCTGAACATGTGCAGTGAATTCTGTGAATGTGTGTGGCTGATACTAGAAGAAACCTAGTTTGTGCTTGCAGGTCTGTTTCCTGTAAAATAATGCAGTCATGCTCCTTTTGGTATTAAAATGAAGGCTTCTAAAGCTGGTTGCACAGCCATGAAGGAGGGTACGGTCTCGTACTACAAAAGCTATAAAGCAATATGCTTTTCATTTGTAGCTTGGAGGATGCTTTGATTATCATTCATGAATAACTGCTAGAAATGAGAGAACTAATCTGCAGTTCAAGTTAGTAGGGCTAACATTTAATACTAGCAACTCTTTCATGAGCAAATAGGAAAAAAGAAGCATTTATTTTGCATGTGTGATAGCATTTTGCCATCGTAGCACATCAAGCATACCATATCTTATCACGCCAAGGCTAATATTGTCTGTCCTTTTGCTTTCTTCAATTTCTTAATAACATTTTTACTTGTTAACCAGTTTTGATCAAACTTTGAGTGGTAAGGAGAGATTTCAAAGATACAGTGCACTTTTGAGTGTCACGAAAAATGGTGGAGTGAAAAACTGAGCTGAATTGATTCAGCTGTTCCCTTACCTCTCTCTTGTCTGCAGGCTGGTAAGGAAACTGTTGTTAACTGGATCCCTAATCCTTTTGCTAATGCAGCCCAGGGTGGTTAGCCGGCACGTGTTGCTGCGCATGATCTGCGCTGGGTGCTGTCTCCTGCCCAGTCAAGTGGAGGAAGCAGACTGGGAGTGGTGATTGAGTTATGGGGCAATGAGTTTTGTTTGTTCTGTGAGCCCTGAATCTGTTCAAGACAAAAAAATTACATTAAGACGTTGTTCACAGAGCCTAAGAGACTGATCTGTGCTCCCAGTAGGTTAAAAAATAGCAAATAAGGTGCTGCAGGTCTATCACTGAATTGTTAACAAAAGCATGTAGTGCTTGACTTCAGGCATTTAGTGTTAAACCGTTAATGATGGTTTGAGTTTTATGGAGCTGAAAATGATGTTTTCAGACTTAAAGCCAAGCAACTTAGTCTTGTAAGTTAAATGGAAATTAAATGAAATTAAAATGGGGATTAAGCTGGCGGATGCAGTTCTTGCTAGTTGGTTTGGATTGGGGGGGTGGGGGGTGTGCCAAGAAGACTGTTACGGTTTCTAAAGGATTTTTTTCCTTTCACTTTGTTTTTTATTCTATCTTGGTATGTGTATAGATCAGGGTGTAAAACTGCTAACTCCTTCAGCTTCAGTAGTTGATGGAGAGAGTGTTATCTTTTCTCCAAGCTTCAGTGTTTCCCCTTCAAGTAAGAAGGTTCTGTCAGAGTTTCAGTGTCCTGTGAGAATCTGTAAGAATTGCTTTTATGGCTTCCCCTTTTCTGCATTAACCGTCCCACTGCTTTTAGGCCCTTCCTGGAGCAGGTTTTGACCAAGTTTGAGTTAATGCAGTGGTAAATTCCAGCATGGTGAACCTTGAGCAGGAATGAGGATGATTCTTGTACTATGTACCCAAATTCTAGAAGTGTAATGCTAGATGATCAGTCGCTCCTATCAATCTAGTTTCATTGCTGTAAATATTCTACTGTGTCATCGGCAATGGTACGAACAGTTTGAGCCATCTAAAAAAATTCTCTTGAGGAGTCTGTGAAGCTGTCCAGGTAAAAAGATAACTAGCTCTAGTTTGACAAACCAGACTGAATCTGGCAAGGTGTCTAACAAATTGTGGAAAAACACTGTGGGCTCCTGGAACCCCTTGTGCATCCTATTAACTTCCTGTCCCCCCGGCATTCGCTTCTCTTCCCTTCTCCCCAGGTACTTTCATGTAGTTTCTAGTATTCTCTACCTGTATCTCCTTTCAGAATCACCAGTAGGAAAACTTTTTGCATGCATTATGTTTTGCATTACTTGGCATCTTTTCCTGGCCTCTTTGTACTCTGATGGCCTTTTTCAGCTGTGGGTAACACGGCTGCTTTTTTAGGAATACCGTGCTAGTACCTGCAGGGGGGATAAAAATGCCACTCTGGATTGTATTGTATAGTTATGCTGTTGTTGATCTGAAATTACTTGGGAGACCTTCTCTGGTATTTGAGCCCTAGAAAAGACTAATAGAAGTTAAAACTGGAAGGAGAAATTATGTGCCTCTTCTGAAGTACAGAATATCAAGTCGTTCAAAATTATTTCGTTTTCTCATATTTTCTCTGCGCCTCCTGTATCTGTAAATAAAATTGTATGTTATTTGTTTCCTACAGTCATGCTAGTGTCTGCTGTAGTAGTTACTGCAGATAAATGTAGTAATTTTAAAAATCAAGGTTATTGTAATTGCTGGTATTGTATACCAGCAATTAGCAAGTGATTTGCAATAATTTCTGCTACAGAAGCTTCAGTCCGACAGCTATTGACCCACTGATGAGATGAAAATAGTGGCTTGTCAAAGTATCTTTCCAGGAAGTATTCCTCTAAGTGTCACTGCCTAGTCTTCCACTAATGCATTACGATGATACGGTTTGAAAGCCAAACATTCTACCTGGTGCATAATCAGTGGTTTACTGGTTACATTTTCTGTCCACCTTGCTTATTATTGGAGATGGAAAAACCTCCCTGCTGCAGTTACTAAGGTTTCTGAAGTACTGGGTCATTTTAAAATTTTGGTGCCTGATAGGCACAAAAATGAACTGCCATTTTTTTGCTGTTTAAGAGGGACCTTTTTATGCTGTATTAGATTACAAACTGAGAAGGAAAAATGAGATGTAAGATTTTGTTGATGCTTCTGGAGCATTTTCAGAGACAACTCCAAATTCTAAGTTGCGTGACTTAAAGGCAGAAGTAGTTCTACTGCAGTACAGAAAGAGATGTTAATGATGAGTGTTTGGCTTTTAAGATCATTTATTGGAAGTGTAGTAAAGCAAGCATCAATAAGGCTGTTTGGGATAGAAATGGATTTACTATTTTTTAGTCAGCTGAGCTGACTGGAGAAAGTGATTTATTTTTCTTTTACTTGTGTTTACAGGTGGAGAAACAAGGAATTCAAGGCTGGAAGTAGTAGATGTGTGGTGCTACTGCCTCAACCCAGTCTGATGAATTTTACTAATATGCAGATGTACTGATGCCTTGGAGTACCTGTGTGGTTTTAGGGGCTCTCTTAGAGGTGGTGGAGACTGGCATTGAGGCATTAATATCTAGCTCAGTTGACTCAGTTTTGTGGGGGGGACTGTTGGGAAGGAGCACAAGGTTGAATAACTGTGAAATTGGAAATGAGAGTAGGAGGCACTCTGAGTAGAAAAAACGTAACTGCCTCAGTGCAGCAAGTATAGAAAAACTGAAATGGAGCAAATACATGTGAAGAAGGATTGTTCTTGTCATGATGCATCGCTCAACTCATGCTTCAGTTTGTCCAAATGACACTACTGCAATATGAGAGTAGAAAGTTTTACGCCCTTAATAGGTCACAGAAGACTAGATGGGGCTGTGTTGCTTGCTCAGAGTCCTACAAATAGTAGGCTAATTTTAGCACATTCTAAAATATTCTAGAACAATTTGTAGAATAGTTTTTCACTGGATGTAACTACATCATCTTAATTAACTAAAATTCATTCTTAGTGAGAATATTATCTGTTTGCCTTAGTTCATGTTGGAAATAAATAAAAGCAGCACTGTAGTTGATAGAAGTGTCATAAAGATCATCTTTCTTACAAAGACCTGGTAGGTGGTGGCTTTTAGGTCTTGGTTACTGACAGAGCAACTTCCTGGCAAGGGACTTAAAGTAGAGTGGTTTCAACTGCTAACACTCTATCAGAACTGATGAATGAACAGAAGAATTCAGGGAGTATGTTTTAGATTAAACGACCTTAAGTGAAAGATTTAAATATGCACTTCCTGAAGGTATTTTCTTTGTGTATAAAAAGTTTAAAGATAACATGTGAAAGTATGTGTTATAGGGTAACCATATTTTATTGTGGTGTGCTAGTAGCAGACTGTAAAAAACAAAACAAACCAACCCCAAAACAACCAATAAAACAAAAAAAAAACCCCAAAAAAACTCCAAAACAGGCCAAGCCAACAAACTTTTTCAGAGTAGCTTATTAACATTTCTTTGGAGACAGATTCCTTGGTAATTTTTTCTGTTAATTTTTTGTCAGTGCTACTGATGTGTATGAACTATATATATATCTTTGAACTCTTTGGTCTGTTTTCCAGTCTTGACATGTTAACCATCTTTTCTGTTTCTGTACAGACCGTAGCTGAGATGATGATAATGATTCAAGTTGAGGTGACGTAGAATGATGTAGAATGATGTTGAATGATGTGGAAAATTTCCCCTCTCTTCATCTCGGAACCCATTCCTGAATTAGTTGACTCTTGGGTTGTAATGTGTGTGCACACACATAGTCCTTCCCTGGAAAGATGAGATTTGTTTTGGTCCTGGTATGAAACGTGTCTCTTGAATATCCCAGTCTCCCTTAGGATGGGAAACCCATTCCTTTTCCAGATAGGAATACTGAAACTTCTTCCTAACAATCCAGTAGAGTGTTGTTTAGCAAGCCAAGACAGTCCTATTTTAAATGTACTCATTTTGAGTGTTCCTCAGGCTTCAGTAATTCACATGAAGATGGACTCAGATCTAGGCTGCAAAATCTTATCAAGAAAGCCTGACATTTTTTAATTGAATTTGCTTGGTTTCATGCCAAAGTGTTAGGGTAGTCTTCAGTTGCACAATACTAAACATACGGGGGGAGTGGAAGGAACATATTACATAGACACTGTCAAACTCACTCTTTGGTCACAGAAAGGTAGATACGTTGTGGTTAGATCCCTTAGATTATCAGAAGCACGAGATCGAAATGGAAGTAACAAGAATTCTTGTATAACATATTGATGCTGAAAAAGATTATAACAGATTCCATCACTGAGATGGCAAGGGCTGATGTTCTTTGGGGAATTGAGTTTTGCATTTCATAGATGTCCTATGCTGTGAAGAGATTGATTGATTGATTGATTGATTTCTACCTGAGTTTGTAAACTTTGATGAGAGGGCTCTTCTGGACTGCCTGAAAACTTAGATGCAGTTCATGAGATATTACTTGTCCTGTCTCTCTGAGGAATTTCACCTAGGGTTAAATTTTCTGCAAAACTTGACTTTGTAGTCATATCTTTTACTAGAATTTTCTGTTTGTACCTTAAAGTTCTTCTATAAACCGTATGTGCAAGGATGGCATATAGGGGATGCCATTTTCATTTGAAAACATACGGACAAAGCCCCTGAAGAGTACCAATGCTCACTTTCCTCATCAGGAAAGTTGAAACCTTTTGGTCAGTGCATTAAACTTGATCAGCTGAACTTCCTAATGGCATTAAACTTAGGTTAATGAACCTTCTGTGCCACTCGGGCAAATGGTAGCTGATGAAGTCTAATGCCATTAGGAGTAGTGCTAAAGGATGCTGGAGCCTTCCTTTTACTGAAGAGTTTAGGAACTATTTGCTGCCTAACAAATCTGAACCTTAGGGGTTGCATTCTGCCAGAGGAGCTTCTTTTGATTTGGTTTTTGTTTGGTTTGTTTTGGATTTGTGTTTTTGTGGGGGGTTTTTGGTTGTTTTTTGGTTGGTTGGTTTTTTTGCTTGTTTGGGGTGGGTTTTTTGTGTGGTTTTTTGTTGGTTTTTTTGGGTGGTGGGGTTTTTTTGTTGTTGTTGTGGGGTTTTTGTTTGTTTGTTTGGTTTTTTTGTTTGTTTGTTTGGTTGGGGTTTTTTTTTTTGTATTATGTTTTCTGGTGTTTTCTGTGTGGTTGGGATTTTTGTTTGCCTGTTTTATGGCAGGGGGTGTGTGTGTGTGTATTGTTGGTTTGTTTTTTTCCTACTTAGCCCTGTCTAGATTGCTTCTGTTTCTCCAGTTTGTCATCGTGTGTTACTCTTCTCTGTATTGGTGTCTGCTGCATTCCAGACTTACTATCTTGCTCATCCTGGCGGAGGCAGACAGTATACTGAATGTTGATAGTAACAGCAGACACCTTGGTTTCCTGCATTTGCTTACATTGTCTCAGAAATTTCAGAGAAATTTATGCTCATCTTACTTCCAGGAACCAACACACATGTATGCCTGGGTATCTCGGTGCATGTGTGAGGTGCCACAGCAGAGTATTGTAGATGGAGATGCAATCTTCATTGAACTCTGCTACCAAATCCTCTAAGCTTTTGTTGGTAAAACCAAAGGGAATGGTTTCCATTCCAGTTTAGAGGACTACATGTGGAAGACTGGTTGTGCTGGCTTTCCTGCACTATTGTGTGGATGCTGGTCAGCTGGAGATGAATCTTAGAAAAGCTGATTTACTCTAGTGGAATTTGTTCTTTGACAGCATAAGATACAGCTGTGGCTATCGGTTGGAAAAGTGCAAGGCTAACTTTTGGCAGCAGCCATTCTTCGGGTCTGTAGAAGTTCTTTGTAAAAAACCCTGCATTTCAGCAGTGATTTAACTTGTGATGAGAATTCCATTTCCTTTATTTCTTCTGAAAGTCCAGATACTTTAATTTGAAGCAGGGTTGTGTGTCCTTCCGCTCAGGGTACGTCAGTCAGCTTGTAGCAGGGCCTGTAGCACTTCTGCTACAGACAGGTTAGTGGATTAATTTCACTGCTTTTAGTAGCTGTACAGTTACTGTGTTAGGCAGCAAATTACTGGGTTATTTTCAGCAAATTTACTGAACTTCATTGGTAGGTTTTGTGGCCCACGTTGATTTTCACTTCTGCTGTGATGATGCCTCAGTTCTATCTAATTCCTAGACCAGGAGTATTCAAAGGAGCACCTGTAACTTGCCCATGCATCCGCTTTCCTGACTACGGTAGCCTCCTCTAATGCCACTTGTAGTATTAAAAATTAATATATGCAGACTTAACTAATTCATTGGTTCCTACATGTTTTGTGTTTCTGTTGATACTACCTGTTCTTCTCAAATTCTGTGCAAAAGCAAAAAGTACTTAAAGTAGGGCTTTTTTACTTAGAAGCAGTACGCTTTTTTGTGTGTGTAGGTTATCTAGAGAAGTGGTTGTGTTTAAGGTTACTGCTGGTTTTTCACAATGCTCATGTTTTCAAAGTGATGACTTTCAGGTTGTGTACATTTTCACTAGAAATAGTGAGAATATTTTATTATAGCAGAAATTTTAATCTGGAGGGCTTAAAGAGCATAAACCAGGAGGATAAGGACATCTCATGTTTTTTGACATTGAACACTGAATATTTGCTGTTACATTTTGACTTTCCAGACTTGCCTGCAAGGGTGATTGATTATTTTGCTAAGGCTGTGTAGTAATAAATTTATCTCTTCTTGTAGATAAATTACAGAATTTGAATGATGATGATGAGAAGAACAGTCATTTCATCTATGAGAATGCTGAAGACAGAAACAAAACCAATGCTGAAACCACAGACGCTTCTGGATACAAAATTGAAGCCAAGGACTTGCCTGCTTCTTGGGACTCCCACGTTGGAAAACCAGCAGACTCGCCATCAGAAACATCTCAGACGAAGGGGCTGTTAAGAACTCACTTTTATGAATGGGAGGATGAAACTGAAGACACCAGAACTGGAGAGTATATATTAGATTTTGACAACGAACACCTCTCAGAGATGAAGAGCAAGGATGAGGAGTGTGATAAAGAAGATACTGAAAATCCAAAGGAAGCCATTAGTGAAGAACTTGTGCAAACTATTCCTAGGCCAAGCAACTGTAGGACATACTGTCGATCCAACAAAGCAAAAACACAGGGGGCAACAAATTTTGACAAGCTAATGGATGGCACTAGTCAGTCTTTATCTAAAGCAAATAATGAGTCAAATAGTGATGGTCTGAACCCAGCAAGAAAAGTTTCTTTAAGTAGCGGGACCAGTTTTAGAGGGACGGTTGGACGGACTAGAGACTACACCGTTCTGCATCCATCTTGCTTGTCAGTTTGTAATGTCACTATACAGGATACCATGGAAAGAATGGATGAATTTACCACAGCAGCCCCTACTGACTTGGGAGAAGCTGGACGCTTAAGAAAGAAAGGAGATATAGCTACTACAAAAACTACGACGAGGTTTCGACCAAGCAATACCAAATCCAAAAAGGATGTCAAATTAGAGTTTTTTGGGTTTGATGATCAAGATGAGGGAGAGGGAGATGAAGGTGCTTCTAGAAGTTCTGGGAGTTCCAATTACAAAATCAAGTACTTTGGGTTTGATGACTTGAGTGAAAGTGAGGATGAAGATGAAGAGTGGCAGGTAGCAGAAAGGAAAGCTAATAAAAAACGAAGTAGAACTACACCATCTTCTTCACTACAGCCAACCTCTGATGGCAGTGAAAACTGTTCCCAGGATAGCCAGCTCAGTACTAATGCAGGTAAGCAGAACTCTCATGGAATACACACTTAAATTTAGTGTGTATTTGATCTTTATATTTGTTCTTTTTGCAGTATACCTAGGAGCTTGTTGAACAGCAGAAATCTAAAAGTTGAATTTGCTTATTTCTGCTGTGGGCCTGTCTGGTGTTTCATAGCTGTCTAGAAGTATGCTTTATATCCCTCCATCTCTTGCCAGAGGTCATTTTGTCTTTTTGAACAAAAGACTCTTCCCTTTTTGGTGTGTTGATCATACAGTACCTAGGCCTGCAAAAGCAGGTATCTTCCTACAGAAGCTCCACATCAACCCAGAATTGTGGACTTGAGTGCAAAAATGTAAGTAGCTCTTTGAGAAGTGGAATAGCTTTTTTTTTTTTTCCCTTTTCATGCTTTTGAACATGTTTTTAAACAGTTTGGACCTTTCTGAAGTTCCATCTTATGCAAGGATAAGGGGAAGAGGTCAAGGGAGAGGCCATGGGCACCCGTGGAGTGCCAGTCAGATGACTGGCTTTGGGTGTGCCTCTGTATATTGATGTATTTCTGCTTTTGCTTCCTGTTTGCAGATATCTCCATCTTCTGCATCATACACACGTGTGTGTGTGTGAGTGTATGTACACACAGGTATGAGTAAAACTGTTCACAATGAATTTGTTGAGCAAGTTCTGGTACTTGAGTGACTTTGAAAAGTGAGACTTGCTTGGTGTGTGCTTGGGCCCTGTATGATGACTTGGATCGAGGTTGAGGTGTGTTGGTGAAGAACAACAGGAATAACTGATGAAAAGTGTTTTGTCTTCTTCCTTTTGGAGAAGTCTAAAGCCAAAGAAATCATGCATGCTGGAGGAAGTATTTCAAAACACTGCCACCCCTCTAGGGAACTTTTTGACCTTCCATTCTGGAGCATGAAGCATGGGAAGGTTTTAGCCATTCACAGACATTGTTATATTTTTAAGACTTTGAAAGATGTATTTCATTGTGATGGGGAGAGGGGGGGACTTGAACCCTGCAAATTTTGGAGAAGCTGTTTTATCCTATAAGTAGCTGCTGCTAATATAATCCAGAAATAAAATTTCGTAGGAAAAAAATGTTTCTCTAAACCCAGAGTTGTCTGTATGCCTATTAATCAAAGCTTCTAGATTTTTTTTTTCATAGATTTTAAAAGGGTCAAATGGTTATATGAAAAGATTGTGTTTTTAATAAAAAAAAAAAACCCCAACCTTGACGTGTTTTAATAAAACTCAGTTATGGTGCAGTACTTGCATTCCAGCCTCTTTGGAAAATGGGGTTAACTTACAGGACTGCTTATGAAATACTCCATCTAAACCCTTTTCTCTGTTGGGTTTTTGTTCAGCCATTTATTCCAAGGGGGAAAAAAAATCACTTAGAGTTAATGCAGCTGAGATGCTGACCCATCCAGCAATCCTTTCAGCTGCTGTTCTCTGAAGCCTCAGAACATTTCCAGTTGACATTCAGTACTGCGTTCACCAGGGAGGCCATTATCCTCCCAGGTAGCGCAGAAATTGCTCGGATATTTCCTACGAGATTCCCATATTACAGGGAGCTGTAAATTTGTTTTATTAATTTCTTAATATACTTCTGCACTTCTCGGGGAAGACTGGTCTCTCGGTGCCTCTGCTGTGAGGCTTCCCCTTTTAATTTATGTCTCCTTTGCTCATTTCATTCCTGGTTTGTGCTACTGCAGCCAGGTGAGATTTGACTTCCGTTTTTTCATCCGAAAATTGAAAGTGTCACATGAAGGTATTTCTCTGAGTTGCAGCACATGCCCTAGTTCAGTCCTTTAGTATGGATTATAAAAACACAGAGACTGAAATGGTCCTAAACTTTGTAGGACTCCTTAATATATCTTATGCAGTCTTCTCTCAGACCTTTGAAAATTTTGAGAGCAATGCGAACTCCAAACAGCCGGATTAAGGTCCTTAAATATAGCAATGCTGAGTCTGAGAATTTATCAAGGAGTTCTGGACCTAAGCCTCAAGTTGCTTTAAAATGTGTGACACTGCTGTGAGGTATTGTCTTTATTACCAAAAAAAAAGTGACTTCTGCGTCCATGGAAAATGCCAGTTCTGAATGCAAGCCCCAGAAAAAGCTTTCAGAACATCTTGCACAAGAAAACCTCTTCCTGAAGTTACAGTACTGAGAGGTGCTAATGCTGCTGGGCTGGGGTATGCTGTTCTTTTTTGTCCTGATGAATAAAGACTCAGATAAAAATCCAGTGTTCCAGTTTCAAGTTGACAGGTGAGATGCCAGGTTGCCTCTCTGAATTCCAGCCTCAGGAATTCCTAAGACAGATTTTGATGTTCTGTGCATAAAGAATGTTGTATCAGTCAGTTTTTTAAGAAATTTGATTCTTTCTATTACAGTCGTAGAAAATTTTTGCCACTAGACTGATTTGGTTGCCACAAAATATGCCTATTTTTATGAAATGTGTTTTAGAATCTTAGTATAAAGCATCATTCAAAGATTTTCCAACTGAACTGGCAATGGACTATTCCTTCCAGTCTGGTAGTGCACAGTCGAGGGAAAGTAACTTAAACAATACATATTTAAATGTTTTTGCAAATGAAATTCAAGGAAGTACTAAAGACCAAATGGGCAATATTGCTAGTGCAGGAAAACATGCAAAGTAGATAAATTCAATTGTAGCTAGACTGTCTTCCACTGAGGTGTCTTTTCTGTTCACTTTTACAGTAGGCTTGCCTGCTGAAATGGTTAACAAACACCAGAAAACCCAAAGAAATAAAATAATGAAAAAAACCCAAACCATGAGATGCTCTGACTTTTAAATTCTTAGATGCTGTTCACAGATTTCTTTTAAATGAAGATACCTCATAACTTTACGAGCCTGAAATTTTTGGTGAAGCCTTGAGTTGTACTTGAATTTCCTTTTTTATTTTTTTTTCTTTCCTTTTCCTCCCCCCCCATTGCAATCTAAAATTCCTCTGTGTTAGTTGGTGTAGCAGCCCAGTGAAGCAAAAGCCCTTTTTCGCTCACGAGAAAGGTGGTGGCATCTCCTTCTCTGCAGAGATTTAGAACCTACGTGGACGTGTTCCTGTGCAACCTGCTCTAGGTCAACTGACTTAGCAGGGGTGTGGACTAGATGATCTGCAGTGGTCCCTTCCAACCCCTGCCATTCTGTGATGGTGTTATACTTAGGGAAATAAGTGGGTTTGTTTCTGCCATGGCTGTCAGTGGTTTGGGAGGTGGCAGAGATTTCCAATATATTTAACTTCTGAACTTGTCGTCTTGAAATAAATTTCCTACCTGTTCAACTGCAACATCCAGGGCTGTGTTAATGCTCATGTTACTACATTTCACATTGGCCATTGACAATAAAATTGTTACAGAATGTGGCAAGAATAAAAAAAAAAAGTTGACTAAAATGAAACACTTCCATCTCTCTGTGTAGATTGACACAAACAGGACAGAGCAGTTGCACGGGAACCTTCTGCTAAAGGAAGGTGTGAAGATCTATCTTCTCCAGCGTGCTTGTTTTTATTTGGTTTGCCTCCCTCTTCACTATATAGCTCATAAGCAGTGTAGTAATGATGAGCCACGGTATTACTGATTTACCATGTTATTGTAGCTTAAGTATTGCAGCTTAGCCTTTTACTTTGTAAGTCAGTTTCTGCTATACAGCTTACCCTTCGTGCCATGCGTTCATTTTCCTTTCTGTGACCAACGTGAGATTGCTATAATAGTTTTGGATAATAAACCAGCTTTTGTATATCAGCATCTAGCACTCAGTTATTTCTGGTGAGCAGGGTTGCCCTGTTCTTCTGTTTATTAATATTTGTATTTCCTTTGCATCTTTTCAATAACTGAACCAGCTTAATTATATTTTATCCATTTAAGAGTATGTCAGAGTCCTCAAAGGCAGAGAGTCCTGTTTGGTCTTAAAATCTGCAGAATTTCCCTCGGGTGCTAAAATAAAACTGTTGCTTTTCCCCAGGAAGCTTATTGTGGCATTGCCTTCTAGTTCATCTTGGAACAGCTTTCCAGTTTTTGCTGAGACAAGCAAGTTATCTCAGAGATTATGAATGCCTTGAAAATGGTTGGATAGAGGAGAAAAGGCCTTCCTTACGTGCTCCCATATTCAGAAAAAGGTCAATTTGCTCCTGTACTCAGCGGGGGGAACAGAGGGAAACAAGCTTCGTTAGTGTCACTGCTTACCAAACTACTCCTGTCTTTGCCTGGCTCAGTTAATGTTAGCAAAAAACTTCTCCCCCATACCTTATTTAGCTTAGTAAAATGGGTACACAGAGTGCTTTTAGGATACCTAGAAAGAGCATTGCTCATGCACAGACATTCCAGATGATCTTATGAACTAATCAGAAATCATCAAAAAAGGCAAAGTCATCCTAGTGGTAGGAATCAAAATGGTTTTATCAAGTATTTCTTTAAAATTACCCGATTTAAATGCGATCGTTCAGGATCACACGGGAGGAGACTTAAACAAAGAAACTTTGATGATTTGAGAATTGTGACTTAGTTGATGTGGAGCTCTATTAATGGTTATCAATGACAGTTCCAACTCCAAGTCTTAGTGCACGGCACAAATTGTGCTGATTTAGTGGGTGAGTACACATCTTTCATTTCTGGAGTGACTTGCACGTCTGTGGTTACTGTAGTCGAGTGAGTTAATTTTAGCTGTTAACCTACAGTAGGAGTGTCCGGTTCTGCTGGTTGGACTTCCTTTGGGAATCATGTTCAGTGCCCGGCTTCTTCAAAAGCATTTCAGGATTTGTAAGGTTCTGTACAAAAGCAGTGTGATTTGACTCCTCTTACTTGGTAAGTTCCAGCAAAGGACTAAATTGACGTTTCTATAGATTTGGAAGTAGATTTGCTTTAATTAGGATTGGCCTGTAATATTTTTCCACTGTTAGACTGATTTTATGCAAAACATATTTTTAAGTCAGTTATATTCAGAGGGATTTGTCATGTTGTGTTCTTAAGCTCTTGTGCTGACATTGTACGGCTAAACTGGAAGCCAGTGAGCTGGGATGTGACAGACTGGTTCCGGTAGGTGTCTTGCCATGGGCATCCTGCCTCCCCTGGTGCTGACAAGCCTGTTGACGTTTACAGCAATTTAAGAAACTTTTGAGCCTTATTTTCAGAATAGTTATACCTCCTGGCGAGGTAATTCTTGTGTCTGTACGAGTGCTGTTAGAAATTTGCTTGCCTCATTTCTTCTGGTTGACTCCTTAGGTAGGTGCTTGGTCACCCTGTTTACTAGATGGGAGTGCACTTGGGATTAGAGTAACCAATCCAACCTGCTTGTATTTTTGTAGTGCAGTTTTCAATTGGCAGCAGCTTCTCTGGAATGGGTCCGTTTTCTGAACTGTTTATCAGATGAAACAGTGCTTCAGGTGCTCTGCACCTGTCTGTATTTCCATCTTGAAATTTGTGGTAACTTTGGTTTTTTTGCTGAGTGAAAGGACTTAAGTTGGTCTGCAAGGGATAACGCTTCGAATACAACGTGAGTTTTGGGGGGGACGACCACACACACAGACAGACACCAAAAAAAACCCAAAACAGAGAAGAATTTAATTTGACCAACGAATTACAGATTTACAGTCCCAACCTGAGGACTAGAACTACTGGCAAGGCAGGTATTAAGTACAATGAAGACCATTTCAAAAGTTCCTTTTAGCTGACTCCTTTCTCAGCTGATTGTATTTTTTTTAATACTGTTTGTAGCAGAATAAACAAATATAAACAGGCTGCCTTCATTAGAAGTGAAGGAGGAATAGGTCTGCACTCCTGTAACTGTAGTGGGAAGTGTTCTTCTAAATCTCTTTATCTCACACTTCTGAAGAACCCCATCTACTGTTTAACTCATCTGCTGCTCAGAGTTGTAGCAATAAGCTGTAAGTAACACATATAAAAAGTAACCTGGTATTCACAGGAGTATAAAATGGGAAATAGTAACTTGAATCTTACAGAGGGGGCAAGAGGTGCTGTAATAATTGTGACAGTGTACCTTGTAATGTATTTTCTGTGTTTTATGACAGCCCAGTCAGTAAACTGGAGCTCCATCCAGAACCGTGTTTGGCTTTAAAGCAGATTGTTCTGATGCAGACTTGTTTATTACATAATTTCAGAAGCTATTCACGTGGAAGTGTCAGATGTAAGAAATGCTCTAGCAGTTCAGCAGCTTTCAATATGATTGTTTCATGTCTATATTTACCTTTTACAGATCTTCTGGAGTTTTCAGAGGATGCATCTGGTGTGCCTGAAGGCAATAAGAAATCCACAAATAAACAAGGTGATAAATCTAAGGAAAACACCAGGAAGATTTTTAGTGGGCCAAAGCGGGTGCGTATTACTGAGACCAAGCCAGAGTCCTTCTGTTGATTAACTCTTCAGTATTGATGTTTCTTCCTACATGTGTAACAAGACTTTTGTCCCAGCTTATATCTGCACTTGAGATAATCTGTTGGATTTTAAGATTATACCTGGAAGTGTAAAACTTTCAAAGGCAGAATTTTTGTATCAGTTACTGGTTATTTCACTTTTCAGATACAGGTCTGGGGTTGCATAATGGTAATGCACAACCTAGATGCATTATCTTCTGTGTGATTGCTAAAGTAAAGCACCATTAAATGCTGCGTGGGTTGGGGTTTGTTTTTTTTTTTTTTCTCCCCTCTTGTTTATTTGTTTTGCCCTTTTTTGTTTGATTGGGTTCTTTTGGTTTTGTTTGGGTTTTGTTTTCATTTTATGTTGGGTTGGGGGGGGGGGGGGTTTGCCTTTTTTTTTTTTCCTTCTTTCTTTGCTCTCCCAAGAAACACCTTTCACATTGTAGGATTGAACCTTTCTGATAGCTTCAAAATTTGGCATTGCTATGACCTTTATTTGGACAAGCAGCTCCATAGCGTGTGGAAAAGTAGGATATTCTTTTAGTTAAAAGAAGAAAGGTAATCCTCAACACTGCCCCTCTATACATAAACCATGTAGCATTCAGTGTGAATTTCTCCTTTCATACTGTAAATAGAGCTTATTAATTCTGTTGATGCTGGATGTGGTTTATCTTAACCTGTTATAGGTCACTCGGTATTTTGAGGCTTGTAGTATGTGCATACAGCAAGAATTGTGTTCAGCTCTCGGGTGAAATTTTGCAATAGCAGGATACATGTCATCTCTGTTAAATGAAGTTCTTATGACTCGAGTGTCTGGGGTGCCCATTTCTGATCCTTAGGACCTTTTTGCATAACATGTTCCCGTTTGGTGAAGAGAGAAGCTGTCTCATCAGCATAAAACCAGTGTAATAAGAGAAAGAGGGAACTAGAGAGGGAAATGCACTCCTGCTTCTTCTTTCTCTTTGAGTTCCAGGAGTTTTGCAGGACCTGTTAGTTGCATATTGCAATAGAAACTCGTGTGTTCAGAATGTGTTCAGCAGTCTAACAGTTCTACTATTTTTAACATTATTTTCCTCATTTTTTTCTAAAGAAAAATCACCTTTTGTAAATTCTCAGCTTCTCTGAGCAAGCATTTTACAGCAGACTGAGAAATAGAAGTAAAGGGAATGTAAATGTAACTTCTTTTATTCTCTATATTTTTAGCAGCATAAACCAGCTGTGGGTGTTCTGGTAAATACAGAAAATTCTAACGTTTCAACTTTTATGTGCTTCAAATGCTATTCTGTAACAGTATTTTAAGTGTTTCTTGTTTCATTTTTATACTTCAAATACTTGAGAGTTTATTTAAAAACTGTTTTACTTAATTTCATGATATATATACATTGAAAACTATGTGGGAAAAAAACCTCACAGCAATATCATACTATATGGGAGAAAAATGCTTTCAACTCTAGAGAATTGTCCATTGGAAAGAAACTCAATTCAAGTGTGAAAGGTGGGAATCGAACAACCTTTTTGACCCTATAGTGATGTGATGGACCTAGAAGTAGAAATTGCTCTAATTATGATTCAGATTTTAAACTTGTGTGTTCTCTAATCATATGGCTGTTAAAAGGAGTTACTAAAAAAGCATGTAAAGCTTGTTCTGATGGTAGAGACAATTTAATTATCTTCCTAAATTGTAGACTCTTAATCTCAATCGCATCTGAAAGGAATTTTCATGTTCTGAATGAAAAAAAAAACAAAAAACAAACAAACAAACAAAAAAATTAACCTTGCCCAGAGAGCTGGTGGAGGCCCCATCCCTGGAGTCAGTCAAGGTCAGGCTTGATGGGGCTCTGAGCAACCTGCCCTAGGTAGAGATGTCCCTGCTTGTGTAGGGAGCTTGGACCAGATGACCTCTAGAGGTCCCTGCCAGCCTAAAACATTCTATCATTCTGTAAGTAAATGATCTAAAAAAACCCCAAATCAAAAAAACTCAAATGATCTCTTCTGGGACATCTTCACTGTCTTACCATCTCTCTTTTTAATTTTTTTTTTTCTTTAACTAGCAGATATTGTATTAATTATTTTCTGCTAGGTGGTGGTGTTAGAGGTGTGGCACTCTGCATCACCCTGAGCTGAGTAAACAGCTCTGTCACTCAGGAAGCAACAGGTGGTATTGTTAAATGTCAGTACATTCAGAAAGCTGAAGGATGGTTTTTTTTTCCCCCAGCTTGTATTCAGCAGGACTCTTGCCCATGGTTGTGCTTCTGAAACGTGAGCATCCTACTCTCATGTTAAAGCCCAGTTCTTGAAACTTGGAGCGTACGTTTACTAAATACCTCAGACATTACTGACTGAGTGAATAACTGTTTCTGAAGGCTGCTTGAATGTAGGGAGCCTTGCTGGAATTGCTGGCTATTCACACACACAGAGTAATGAGCATAGAAGTTGCAGTAGCTTGTACATTGTATGTAAAGTCTCATCCAGAACTCTGCTTTTAAGTGAATTAAATCTCTTTGTCCCGAGTCTGAGTTACAGGGGAAATATTATGTTCCGTAGCAACATAATTATGTACTTACAGTACATAAATATTGGCATTACTTGACTTGCAAATTATGGGTGTGAAGCATGCATGAGTAACATCTGCAAAAGTTTGTTTGCAGCTGTTTGCAATTTTAATTCAACTGGTTCAGTAACTCGTGCTCGAGCATGTAAGGGTGGGAACTCCATGGGGCTGTGTTTTGCCCACCTGCTGGTCCTTTTCAGCTTGGTTCCCCTTGTACAGATAAAACTAATTCTCGATTATCAGGCAAGACCTTTTTTGTTTCTTTGGTCCAAATCTACTCGGACCTAAGGCTTGAAAATAGGGACCATAAAAATTCTTTCCTGAGATTTCTTGCTCTTGCCTCTATCACCACAGCCTTGGGCTAGAGTCAGCAACTGAGGAGAATAATTTTTTTAGTAGGAATACTCTGAAATTGTCTTCAGTTATCTTATGCAAACTATGTATATCTCTAAATGGGAACCTGGGGAAAAAAACCCAGGAACTTAAAAATGTGAGATCAAGAGAGCGAGTCTGTCCCCAGACTCAATCATTTGATTGATTAATCCTAGCAGTTGATGACTGTCTGGTGTTTTGTGCCAGAGCTGTCAAGTTCAGTGTTTCTGCTGTCCAGTATGTCATTAAGGAACGCCAGGTCCTCCAAACTGCATTTTTTTGGGATGGCCCTCTGCTCTTAAACTGGAAATGTATGATATTGAGTGACCTGCCACTCCGTGCTGATCTGATGTGTTCTGCCTGTGGCCAGAGGAAGCCAGCCTAGACAAGGTGAATACTGATTACCTTTGAATATTCCTAGGTAAGAATGTAAATAGAGTTGCAAATCATAATTTAAAGGTATGGGAGCCCTTCAGCTGGAGGGGCCAGGCAGAGAGATGAGACCGTAATCCTTCTCATAGTGCTCTTCAGTGCTAAGACCTATGTGAAGACTGTGGGACAGAGGAGGTGCACCCGAAAGAAGCACTGACTCTTTCAAGTAGACCTATCCAAAAGCAGTCTCCACGTTGTGTTTTCAACATGTAGCACGAAATTTCAAGACGTTAAATGAGTGCTCTATCATTGGGGGTTTTTTGTGTGTGTTTGGTTCTTATATTATGCATGAAACAGCAAAAAAACCACCACCACCCATCTCCCTCCAAACTCTTCAAACCCCAACTTACTGTGGGGACTCATTTGGCCTGAAAAAGACAAAAAAGCAACTGACAGGAGTAGTTGGTGAAGCTGCTTTTGCTCCACCTGCTCACTCCTGTTCCCTTGCTCTTTCAGTTTCTCAGTGTTGTGTATTGACCCGGATTGAAGAATCCATCTGTGCTTAAAAAAATAACCCACTAAAAGGAAACATTTAACATAAATCTCAGTCTCATTCACTGGCAGACTATAAACAATTGTATCCCCACAGTTGAGGGAACCCAAGAAGAGAGATTAGGTCATTTTAACCTGGTTAAGTCAACATTGCAACTGAGAAACGCTCACTAAACACAGCTGCTGTTAGCAGGATTACATGCATTACTTTGATCAAGTGACGTTAATAGAGTTAATCGTGACAGTAGTGTTGAATACATGAATGAAATCATTGCTGAATTCAGACATGCTTTAACCAACAGACTGCTTCTGAACTCTGTATCCAAGATAAAAATTTGATCCGGTCATAAACCTCTAACTATTTATTGCCTTTCATGTTTTATTCAAGGTTTGCAAATAACTGCTGTGCTTTGTGCCCAGCATGGTAAGAGATGTGTGCAAGATTTTAAAGTGTGTTATTTGGACAGATCAATTGGATGGATGTGCTAAATCACTGCCGTGTGAAGAGCAGTAATTTCCAGTTATCAAGCACTGGACCAGCAATAAAAAAAAAATGCACTGCCTTTTTTTTTCCCCCCATTTGTGTGCCTTCAGTTGGATCTGCAGCTAGTCCACAGTTCATTATTTAATTTTGCCTGTCTTGTCCTGTAGGCAGAATTTTCCCATGAGCAGGTTGTTTTCATTGATTTGCCATATTCCTGTTAAAAAAATCAGTCACTGGGAGAAACCATCAGTCCTTGAAAACAAAGCTTGTTCCTAATAGGATTCACTGTAATACAAGTTTAAGAGTATAACCTATGAGATCTTTCACAGGTTGATTTGAGCTTTCCACTGGTGTTTCACACTGATTGGAACAGGCTATAAATATCAGCTTGAAACAAATGCTGTGTCTATGTTTACGTGGAGTCCAAGATGAAATACTTGTACCTATCTTTGAAAGTGTTTTGCAATTGAAGAAGTACGACACCGTGCATGGCTCTTGCTGGGGACTGAGTAATCTCGCTGCTAATATGACAGTGACGTGTGTGTGGGAGGGGAGAGAAACTAGGCTGTGCTGTGATCTGTAGTTTTCCACTTAGCTTGTGTTCTACTGCAGATGTTTATCAAAGTCATCCTGCAAGTAGCATTTATTCTTGCATACCTGCAAGTGAATCTGCATTTCCCCAAATTAAATTTTTAAAGAGATTTTTTTTAACTACATTTTAGATTTAATGTATGTACAGATTAACCTGTTTTAAGTGCACGACCTCAAGTGGTTTTGGTTAATCATTTTTTCATCGCTTATTTTAAATAAATAGCCTTGGAAAAGCAGCAGGGGAAGTGTAATTCTGAAGTTCTGCTGTATCAGCCCTAGCCCTTTCTGTACATTTAATGGTAGGATCGGAGTAGACTGGTCAGAACTACTTTCAAAAAGAACTGCTTGTCATTATCTTGCATAACCTTTAGGAAGAGAGTTCATCCCCTTAAGAGTGAACAGTTACAAAGCATTTCTTCAGTGATACTGACGTGCTGTTACTATACACAGTGAGATGCTATTTGCATCCTAATTCAGGATGTCAGATTTGCCTTTTTTTTTTTTTTTTTTAAGGAAAAATGATCAGTTCACATTTGCTGTTTTGACAGTGTTCAATTGAGCTACAATTATGACAATAAAAATATTTTGTGAAATCTCTGTCTGTTCAGCACTAAGCCAGCAGTCTGCTTCATCAGCAGTTTGCCAAACGGCGGTGGTCAGATCTGACAACCTGGGACAGTATGCTGCTGCTTCTGCTGTACATTCCTTTTGTTCACTGGTTGGTGCTTCTGGTGATGGTCTGCCCAGTCCTGAACCGAAGGGGGGTTTCTGTGGAGTCTTTGTCCAGAAACTTAGTTGTTGGGAAGATGCATGAGAGATGAGCTGTTCTAAGTGCTCACCAATTAGAAACAGCTCGTGTGTTTGATGTTGCTGGAATAAAATACAATTAAAAAAAAAAAAAGCTAAGAATAAATCTTTTTCTTAAATAGTTGAATCATTAAAAAACACAGCTCGCTCGTGATACGATTATTTCATATTTGCAAAACCAGGTTCTTTGAGAAGTGTACTTTAGTTCACACTGTCTTCCTAGTGCTTACCATTTTGAAAGGGTTTTTTCTTCTCTTCATTACCGTAACTAGACCAAACCCAATTCTTAATTTTTAAGTTAGTGAACAGGAGACTAATCAGGACTAGCCGGTTTTTAGATTAGTCACCTAATTTGAGTAGCCACTCTAATTTTACTGAATTGAGTTGGGGCATAACACCTCAAAGCCATCTCCGAGCGAAAGCAGATGCCACGAGTGGGCCTGTTAACTTCAAGATAATCAGTTCATGCTGATTAAAATTATTTTCTTCCCACTCCTTCATATGGAACGGTGATGAAGAAGGGTGTGTTCTGGTAGATGCCCAGCTGAGATCCTTCCACCTGGCAAAATGACTTCCGTGTCTGCCCTCCATATGCAACTGTTAGCTAAAAGTGTGGCAGCAACGCTATTGGAAGTGCCTTTCTTTTCCTCTGCAGTGTCAGGAAAGCTGTCAGCAGTTGAGACATAGCTTTGTTCTGCAAAAGGGAGGGAACTGAAGCGTGGTGTGAAGGTAACAGGCTGTGTCTTGGTAGAGGCAAGAGGAGCAAATGAAAAGTAACGGAAATCCCTCTCCCCTTGTGTGTGCTTAAGCTTTTCTGGAAGTAGAGAAGTAAAGTGGAGTGGAAAATGTTTAATGTCACAGTGGAAACTTTGTTTTCTACTTCCAGCTCCTACTGGTATTAACTCTTAGACAAGAAGCAAAGAAGGATTAAAACATTTTTGAAACCAAATTCTCTCTTGCATCTTCATTTCCCCCCAGCCCCTCCAAATCAGTCACTTAGTTCCCAGTAATTAACTCAGTATTTTACTAATTAGGCAACAAACTGTAACTGTAGGATGTTACAGTGCACAAGGCCTCAGTCCTGTAGGAAGTTCTAAAAGAGGAAAAACCACTCAGAGGTATTAAAATATGCCAGTTTCGTTTGCAGTAGGAGCTTAATTTATATGCAGATGAATATGCAAAATTGTCTTCACAGCTCCTGTGTACTGTACAAGTGTGGTTGGTTCACTTAGCTCTGTGACTCTGTGCACACAGAAAATAGTGTGGTGCAACATGAGCATGTCTTTAGAGTGAAGCAGTTGCTGTTGAGTGCCCAGTGTCCCCATTATACACATGGAGACATTTTTACTGTGAACTGGTCTTGCTCTCATCTGCTTTATGGACTTCCCAGTAACAGCTGGCCTGAGGTAGATGCTCAGAAGAGCATCTTCACAAGTTTTGTTTCTTCAGAGAAGAATCAGGTAAATTCAGTCAGAAACTTGATGATGCAAGCCACAATCTCACAACTGAGGATTTTCTTTGAAAATTGTTTTACTGCTCCAAATGGAAATGCACATGTGGGTGTGCACAGATGCACAACCCAGCCACATGACCACTGGAATTTCATTGCTGTTGCAGTTTTGTAAGGCTTTCCTGTTAAACTGATACACTTTGAGTAGATTATGATTAACTGGTGTGGGTGTGTGTCTGCCTTCAGGTAGCAACAAATTGGGCAGGAGTTAGGTCTAATGGTTTTTACAGAGATGTGTTTCTACCAGTAGAGTGACTTGCAGCTTGCAAGGCAGATGCAGGTTCCCCCCCCCCCCCTTTTTTTTTTTCTTTCTTTGTTTTGTTTTGGGTTTTGGGGGGTTTTGGTTGTTTTTTTTCCCTTCCCACTCTTGACTGAAGTGATGCGTTTGCAGTTTTGTGGCAATGTGTAAACTATTGTCCCCTGACCCTTTTAATTAGCCTTAATGTAGATTTCAGGTCAGATTACCATATGGCTTCGGTTTGGAGTACACTTAGCGTAAGCAGCCTACAGAACACCATTAGCTATTGCTGTTGAAGAATGAATCTCAATGTTTGTCAAACTGCTCTGTTTCTTAAAGTTTTCATGTTACTTAAAGTTTTCATGTTTCTTAAAGATTTTCATGTTTCACTTGGGCATTTGACCCATTGCTTTTTAGGCCTCCTTTTGAACTTTGAGGAAGAAAAACATTTTGCATTTTAGAAATCCGATTCAAGAAAAGCTTCGGTGACCTTTTTTCCCCCTGCTCATTGTGTTGTCTGCTGCTGCTTTCTACCTTAGCTAGTCAATACCAAGTTGTCAGTTAGATATGTGCAAGCATAATGTTTTTTGCATACTGCATTAAATGGTACAGCAGCTCCCAGTTAAGTGGTCCATGCACCCAGAGATGATTTACTGGCACTAATCTGCTGCTGTGATCCAAATAACGGAGACTCAGTTCACACTTTGAACACTGAATAAATGACTTGGTCCCGTTTTGCTTCTGGTTTTTAACTGCTGTTGGAAACTGCAAGCTTACACAAATTAACTTGCTTCTGTGTTATATATGCAGGCTCAGTTGGTGCTGGATTGATATTCCATCTTCCTGTTTTGAAGTGCAATTTCTCTTTCTTTGCTGTGAATGGATGTTCATTCATTTTGCTTTTCAAAAGAAACAGCCCATTATTAATGGTTCTGTGCTGCGTAACATACTAGTTACCTTTTTTCTCTTCAGAGTGAGACATGCAGGACAGACTAGTGCTCTCAGTGATGATGAATAGGGAGTGGTAACTAATCCTCTGCTTTAGCTTATTGGAAGCTTTTTGGAACTTAGAGTTTGATGAGCATCTGGCTACTGATTGCCTTCGGATATAAAGAACACAATTATCAGGATATCTGCTAAAAATGGGTTTAGGTTTTCTTTTGCTGTTGCATTCTACCCTGGAAAGTGTTCTCACCTGCAGATAGCTGCCATCTTTCTTGTTTTGCTAGTTGTCTTGGTTTGAGTGAGAACAGAACTAATTCTGTTCAGTGATTTTACTTTTCAGTTCAGTTCTTCTAACTAACAGAACTTTCCGAAGTTAGCAGCCTGTTTGCCCAGGCAGTGTCTGCTGCCAGCAGTGAGAACACCCCATGGGCAGAGTCACTGCCAAGGGCTGGGGTGCAGACCAAGGCCACTGCTGGATCTTGTGCACCAACCACACTGGGGGGTGCAGAAAGTGAAAG
>JANIJG010001704.1:13556-40059 GCA_024611175.1 Megaceryle torquata | reverse complement strand
AGCGCCAGACCCCCCGTGCAGCCCAGTCCCAGGGCCCTGCACCCCAGAGCCCCCCAGCAGCACAGTGCCAGGGCCCTGCTCTCCAGAGCCCCCCAGCAGCACAGTGCCAGGGCCCTGCTCTCCAGAGCCCCCCAGCAGCACTGTGCCAGTCTCCCTGTGCAGCCCAGTCCCCGGGCCCTGCTCTCCAGAGCCCCCCAGCAGCACAGTGCTAGTCTCCCTGTGCAGCCCGGTCCCAGGGCCCTACACCCCAGGTCTCCCTGGTGTCATCAGCTCAGTGCCTTGCACCCCAAACACCCCAGGCGACACTACTCTAGCACCCTGCACCCCCAGGCCCCCTGCCACTGCCAGACCAGCATCCTGCACCCCTGGGCCTCCTGGCACCAGCTCCACACCACAGGAAGTTCCCTTCCATGGGTGGCGTGTGGCAGCTGTTGACCTCTCCTGCAGCCCGGTGGCTTCTGAGTGCTTGGCTGGAGATGGAGGTGCTGGTTCCCTACCTTGTCAAGGCACCCCTGAGGGAACTGAGACCCCAGCCCCTGCCTCCCCAGAGCAGGCCCCCCCCAGACTCCATCCCCCTGAGGCAAGTAGGTTGGAGCCTGCTGGGTCAGAGGCAATGGCCACCCCTGTCCCCTCACCTGAGGTGGCCCTGGGTGCTGTCTCCTGGGTGTTGCCACTGGTTTGGCTGGAGAAGAGCCTCAACACCTCATCCCTGCTAGAGTCCCTGCGGCACAGCCTGCCCACACCATGGCGGGATGCTGGCACCAGTGTCACCCCCGTGTCCACTGCGGTTGCTGGCACCAATGTCACCCCCGTATCCACTGCGGTTGCCAGCACCAGCATCACCCCCATGCCCACCACAGTCACTGGCACTTTCATGACCCCCCGGGGTCTGCAGGAGAGGAGCACGAACACATCTGTGGGCGGCCCACCCTGTGCCAAAGACAGCGCTGCTGAAACAGACTCCCTGCTCTGGCAGTAAGTGTGGAGATGTGTCCCCCAGACAGGGCTGTGGTACCCATGGGCTGTCCCTGCCCCAAGCCCTCTCTATGTCCCCAGCTGTCCCCGGGAGCAGCTGAAGTCCCTGCCACGGGCAGAGCTGGAGGGGCGGCTGGAGAGCACCCTCATCATCATGGAAGCCCTCTCGCTCCAACTCCGCAACTGGCAGGAGAGCCAGCGGCTGCTGCCCAGCGTGGGGCCAGCCGAGCAGAGGGACGCACTCACGCAGACGGATGTCATCCACCCCAAGGGGGTAAGAGTCCTTGCTGGGGTGATGCCACCCTGTTCCCCACAACCTTGGTGTCATGATGGTGCCCATGTGCCACTGCTGGGATGGCGGCCCTGGCTGGACCGCAGGCCTAGTGGAGCAGAAGTAAAGCTGGGTTGCTGCAACATGGTGCCGCACACGGCATCACGCGCCCAGTGCTGCTCCAGCCGCGTTATCACGCCTGGCTTAAACTGCTGAGTTTGCTGGATTTGAACCCTTTGTGCGGGGAAAACGTCCATGGCACACATGGGGGGAGGATGGGAGCTGCCTGGTCTAGCTCTCAGCAGATCCCAGGGTGGAGAAGGGCTGGTGCAAAGCCCCCTCCGCTCTGCCTGGATGCTCTTAGGAGGAAGAGATCTACCGCAGCCGCTACCTCGAGCTGTGGAGGAAAATGGAGATTCTGCAGCGACAGCGGGGAGTGGAGCAGGACCTGCTCCGGGAGCTGGAGCTGGCAGCCACAGAGATGGTGCGTCTTGGCCGCTGGGGTGCAATGAGTCTGCTGGATCTCAGCGCAGCAGGGCATGCATGTTCCCGGTGCTGCCTGTGACAGCTCTGGGAGCACTGCCTGAGTGCTGGTGATCTTGTCCCTTTTTCCAGAGCACCTGGAGCAAGCAGTGCCTCCTGTTTAGGGACCTTGCAGATCGTGGCTTTCAGAGCTTGCGAGATGAGCAGGAAGCCCTTGCCCAGGAGGTGAGCCCCCATGCAGCTGGGCTGGCCTCCCTCTCTCCCAGGGTTTGGGACATGCCGGCGTTGCCAGCACCCATGGTAGCTGTTAGCTACAGTGCCTCCTGATGCTGTCTCCTCTTGCAGCAGGAGCAGGTGAGGGCCCTGGTGCCCCGGTGCTGGACAGTACTGGAGAGCATGCCCGGCAAGCTGCGGAGCTGCCTGGAGGAGCGGGATGCCATGAGGCAGCGAGCAGATGAAGCCCTCCAAGCCAAGGAGGAGGTAGGGGAGCAGCTGGTATAGGGGAGTAGGGCAGGCTCTGCTGTCCTCATGCCTTTGATGGGGCAGTCTGTGTGTCTGCCCATCTCTGGGGGTGAAAGTCTCCCTTAAATCTCAGGGAAAGCTCAATGTAGTCTCAGAAGGCCAGAAACTGCTCGTTGCTGCTCGGGGCAGCTGGATCTCTCTGGAGGAGTTTTGTGGCTTGGGCTGTGTCCTGCTGGGTGCAGGAGCCCTGGGCTGCAGCACTGTGCAGGGGTGACTCCTGGGAGTTGTCCCTCATGAAACACCATGACTGGAGCAGCATCCTTCCTTTGGCAGGGAGATCGCTTCCTGGAGGCCTTCCGTGCCCATGCCAGTGCCCAGATCAGTGCTCGCAACCAGAGCCTGGCCTCCCAGCGAGAGCTGGGCACGCTGCTGGCAGGTGCCATCGACCAGCAGGTACTGAGTGGGTGGACACCTCCAGCTGCTTCCCACCTGGGTCCTGGGGGCTGGAAGTGCATCCCCATATCCTGAGCTTGAGTGATGCTCTGAGCAATGGTTTGCAATGGGCTTGGGTCCATCAGAGGTTTCTTGGCATTGCTGCTGGGATGCTGCCACTGATCTGAGAGGGCTGGTGCTTGCCTCCCTCCATGGACATTGAATGTGACTCTTGGCGCCCATTCGCCTTTCATGCCCCACAGGCATCCCTGGCTGCCGAGGCTCAAATTATCCGGGAATTCATAGATGTCACCTTTGAAAATCTGGAGAAGGAAAGGAGAGCCCTGGATGTGGAGGTGAGGGGTGTGCTGGTGAGGTCCAGCAGCAGGCTCAGCCCCTCACCTTCCTGCCTGCACAGTGCAGGCTGGCACTGCTTTGCTCTGTCTCAGAGTAGTTTGTGCTCTGGGTACCATGGGGCAGCCAGATCCATCCCTGGTCAGACAGTGGGGTAGTGCCACCAGCCATCATGGCTATGCTGCCCCATCTCTGGGGCTGACAGTGCCATGCTAAGCTCTTCCTGGTGCTGTCTCCTCTTGCAGCGGGAGCAGGTGAGGACCCTGGTGTCCCGATGTCAGGCCATGCTGGAGAATGTGCCTGGCAAGCTGCAGATCTGTCTGGAGGAGCGGGATGCCATGAGGCAGCAAGTGGATGAAGCTCTTCAAGCCAAGGAGGAGGTAAGGGGTTGCTGAGCAACGTCTGGGATGTTTCCTTGCAGCCTGTCTGACACCAGGCACAGGGTGACTTGGAACACCCCTCAGTATGGGAACATCTCTTGGGGAAGAGCAGCCCAAAGTGAGCCGAGAGGGGTACCATGTCTCTGTAGGTGTCCTGCCAGCTGGAGGAGACCTCGACAGCCCTGCAAGACACAGTGGCTCAGCTGGAGCAGCTGACGGTGGCCAACTCACGCCTCAGTGAAGGTGGGGTGGGTGACGTGGGGGCTGGAGCTGCCACGTCCCCACCCTGTACTGATGGCTCTGCCCCTCACAGACCTGAGCTCCCTGATGACAAATCTGGCAAACCTGGAGCAGCAGCGGGATGCGCTGCAGCAGGAGAACGAGAAGCAATGGGAAGAGATGGCCCGGTGGGTCTGAGTCCTGGGTGGAGCATTAACCCCCCTCCATAGTCCCCGCCTGCCACCCCTCACCCCCCAACACAGCACCCCCTGACCCTGTCCCATCCCTGCAGGCTGGCACGGGAGAGGGACGCGCTGCAGCAGGAGTGCAATGGGCTGTGCCAGGAGCTGCGGGAGGCAACCGAGTGCCGGGAGGTAGGAGCTGCCTGACCTTGCCCGCGCCGTCACGCGCTGCTGGCTCCCATCACAGCCTCGTGGGAACGCTGGCAGATGGCCAGGAGCGGGATTAGCCCTCCCGCAGTGGGGGATGAGCGGGGTGAGGGTGGTTGACATCCCGCACGTAGCTCAGCTCTCTATCCTGCTCAGCGGTGATTCCTGGGGAGGGGGTGGGCAGCTCTTGGGGATAATTTTCCCCTGGCTATGGGCGTGGTGCTGACTCCAGCCTGTCTTATGTCCCCAGTAATCTGCTGGTCTCCAGGGGTTGATCTGCTGGGTTAAACCTGCCCCTAAATTGGAAACAGCACCCTGAGGTGTGGGAGGGAGCAGCTGAGGGACCTGGGCTTGTTCAGCCTGGAGAAAAGGAGGCTCGGGAGAGACCTTCTCACTCTTAGCAACTCCCTGACAGGAGGTTGGAGCCAGGTGGGGTTGGTCTCTGCTCCCAAGGAACAAGCAACAGGACAGGAGGCATCAAGTTGTGCCAGAGGAGGTTTAGGTTGGACATAAGGAAAAAATGTCTTCCCTGCAAGGGCTGTCAAGGCCTGGCCCAGGCTGCCCTGAAGGGGTTTCAAAGCCGTGGAGATGTGGTGTTGAGGGACATGGGTTAGTGGTGACCTGGTAGTGCTGGGTTAACAGTTAGACTTGATGATGTTAAAGGTCTCTTCCAACCCAAACAATTCTATGATTCTAAGGACTGTGCTGGGGCCTCCAGTAGGCACCCTCAGATCTCCAACTGGGCACTTATGGCTGTGTTCCCCCATCCTCTCAATAGTTCCTCGATCAGGAAAACCACATGTCCCGCACACAGCTGCTGGAGGCGGAGGCCAGGCTGAAGTCCACACTGGCCACCCTGCAGGAGCTCAACCTGCAGCATGAGGAGCTGATGGATACACACCAGAGCCTGCGGTACTGACCCTGCTTACCACCTCTGCTTAAACCCCTCTATTTTTTTGAAATTGAGCTCCTCCAGGAGGGTGGGGGACACACAGGGGGGGTCATAGCTCTAGTCACTGCTTCCCTGGCCAAGCATGGTTGCCCAAGTGGCTGGAAGAGGCTGTGGAGAAGCCCAACAGACCCCACCTTGTGGGAAAATGCCTAAATCTGTGGGGTTTGCACCACCATCCCGCCTTACAGTGGGAGGCAGGTGTAGGACATGTTCCTGTCCCACACCAAGGAGAGGGAACGCTGCTCCCACTGAGGCTGAGTCCATCCCACAGGGAAGAGCAGGCTGCCTGCAGCAAGGAGCTGGAGAGCACCAAGGCCGAGCTCCTTGACTTGCAGCTCAAGAGGGACAAAGCCTCCTGGTGCTCCGCCGACATCGCTGAGAGCAAGTTGCGGCTTCAGGAACTTGCTGACTCCCTCAGGGCTTCTCTACAAGAGGAGGTAGGAGCCCTGCTCCGAGGACAAGGATGAAGGGGTGGCCCAGGGAGGGCTCAGACACCCATGGTTTTCCATGGTGTGGCTTCAAAACCTCCCCCCGCAGCCCCCAGCTCCCTGGGGCAGTGCAGAGCTGGTACAAGCTGCGCTCCAGTGTTGTGCTCTCCCCTCTGAAGGATGATGATGCTCCATTGAGGAGCAGAGCCTGGACCCCGGCTCCGCGGACGCCGGGCTGGTGGACACCAGGCTGGCAGACACCGCGCCGTGCCTGGACCCCCGCCTGCCGCACACCAGCGTGTCGCACCCCATACCATGCTGGGAACTCCTTTGTGGGCAGTGTCCTGAAAGCAGTGTCAGGGAAAGGTGAGCTGACACCACCGTAGGGTGCTGGGAAGGTCCCTGTGTAGGGATGTGGACCACTCCCTCCCATGCTGGGAATGTGTGCTGGTACTGGGTGAGGAGGAGATCCCTGTGCCCATCCCTGTGGATTCCCTGGTTGTTCCCTTTGGGGCAGACCTGTGTTGGGTCATGGTTCCTGCGAGCGGCCAGAGGCTTCTCTGAGCTCCCTGGGTGCACGAGTGAGCTTTGGTTGTGCTCCCTGCAGCAGGCAGGGCTGGGCACAGCACCTCTACCCTCTCCTCTCGCAGATGCTGATGAAGCCACTGGTGGTGGGAGTGTGTTTACCAAGGACAAGCCTGCCTCTACACCAAAGCCAACAGGTACTGGGGCTGTCACCCTGCTCTGGACCCTGCTGCGAAGCTGCAGGGCTGCCTGCACAGGGCATGAGATGAGCAAGTCCACCTTCCTGCTTGGCTCCATATCCCTGGGGCTGATGTTCCTTCTGTACTGCTCATGAGCCTCTGCCCTGTCTGCAGAGCCTGAGGATGGTCTGCTGGAGAATGTGAAGGAGCTGAAAGCCGTGGTCTCTGACCTCACCATGTTGAGTTGCCGCATCCAGGACCTGGAGCAGAGCGAGTTCAAGGCTCTGCAGACAGAGATGTGAGTTCAGTGGGGGCTCACAGCAAGGGCTGGGCATGGCAACTGCTGTCCTGTGCACGGCCTCTCCTGCAGGCTGCCTGTCTGGGGTCTCCCCTTGTCCCAACCCTAGATTAGGCCTCTCCTGCCATGGCTAGAAGGGCTTTTTTCTAGGTGGCTGGGCTGGCATGCTGACCTCTTTCCACCATAGAATTGGTGGGATGCCCAGGAGGGGGCTTGATACCCAGCATTGTGCTTGGCTGTGATCCCCACCCCCTCAGCACCACTGTCCTCTCCCAGCTCTGACTTGCAGCTCCGTCTGGAGACAGTGACAGCTGAGAACCAGGAGAAGATGGATGCCCAGGCTGCCAACATCGCCAAGCTGAACAAGACGCTGAGGGGCAAGCTAGAGGTGAGCCAGTGCCAGAAGTGGGCCAGCACTCACCCCAGGGCAGAGTCAAACTGGGACAGGAGCTGATCTAGGACACAGAGGAATCTGGGTGACTGTCTCTGGTGATGCCCCATGGGTGCTTCTGGTTCTTCTAACCTTCTTGAACATGAGAAAACCCACTTCACTCCAGGATGCTGGGGGTGGCCAGGGCTGGGCACAGTCTGACACCACTTCTCCCTCCCCAAGAATGAAAAGGAGCTGCAGGATGTGGTGAAACAGCAGGAAGAGAAGATTCTGCAACTCATTGACAAGAGTGGTGAAGTCACAGTGCGTGAGGGGGGCCTGGCCAGACTTTGGGGTGCCGGCCATAGGACCGCTCTAAGTATCTCTTTTCCTCCGACAGAGGCTGAAGGGAGAGGTCTCCCAGCTGAAGCGCTCACTCCAGCGTGCCGAGACAGAGGCCAAGGTGCTGTGGGAGGAGATGCAGAAGCAGGAGCCCAAGATGGACACTGCCTATGTCCAGGAGCGAGTCCTGCTGCGGCAGGAGGTGAGGCTGTGGAGCTCCTTGCGACAGGTCCTCCATGGACCTCTCCAGACCTTGCTCCTTGAGCCAGATGACAGAGGGATGGCAGGGAGAGCACTGCACCCCAGGGCTCTCACCCCACAGCAACCTCTCACTTTTTGCAGGTGGACAAACTGCGGCTGCTGCTCCTGGAGAAAGAGGATGAGAATCAGCTACTCTTTAACAAGTACCTGGAGCAGGTAGTGGGAGCCCTGAGGGGCTGTCCTGGTTCTAGTCTTCCTGGGCTGGCTCCTGCCCAGTTTTGGGGCAGGATCCTGACAGGCATCTCCCACCCCAGATCCGAGGGCTGGAGCTGAGGCTCCATCAGGCCCAGAAAGCACTGAAGACCAATGAAGAGATGCAGGAGAAAATGAAAGAGGTGAGGTTTGTCGTTCATCACTTACACCTTTGCAGTGATTGCAGCAACACCAACCCTCATCTCAAAGGCCATTGCTAAATGCTGCTGCCATCCCCAGGTCCTGTTGATGGTCCCTGACGTGACAGTGCTCTGCCCTGAGCTCCACAGCCTGCTCCAGTTCTTGAGCCTGAAGCCAGCCAGTGGCAGCAAAGAAGCTGTCGAGACATTGTAGCCTGTAGCGTTAAACCTTCCTCTTAATGTTGTAATTATTTGTTGAATAAATTTTCCTTGGCTTTTACCCTGACTGGTGTACAGATCCAGGAAGCTCCTGGTGCCTTGGGTGGGGACAACTTGTCCAGCCTGTACTGGCTGCTCCCGCTCCCTCCCTGTCACAGGGCCATGGGCATGGCTCTCTGCCACCCCATGGCCTCTCCTCCTTGGCGGGGGACATGCACCCCCCCAGCCCTTGCTCTCAATAAGGCAGTGCGTTCCCTAGGCTCCCACCCCCCAGCTCTGGCAGCAGCCAGTGTGCCCGGGCTGACCCAGCTTCCCTCCCTGGGCCCCCTGCTCCTCCTCCTGCCCTAGATTCCCCCTCTGCCCCCCTCCTGCCTCCTCCTGGGGAGGATAGCTGGAGGCTGGATCCTGCACTCCCATCGTGGGGCTCTGGGCCATCCGCCTGTTGCATTGGGATGGTTACCCCTCCCAGCATGGCTCCAGTAAGCAGCATCCCCAGCCAGGTGCTGGGAGCTCTGCCAGATCCCAGCCCCCCTTGGGCCCTACTGTTGCATCACGGGGGGGGCTCCCTCAGCGGTGCCCTTGCTCCCAGCACAGCTCCACCTCTCCCTGCTAGGTAGGGCATCTCCTGTGGGATCCCCCATGCTGGTGTTCCCGACCCCGAGGATGCTCCCTGCTGCCATGGGGGTCATGTGGCACCTCCCTCCCACAGGCACAGCCCAAAATAGCAGCATTCCAACAAGTGCTCTGGTTTTTAATGGCCTGTTTCTACTGCCGGGGGGGGGCAGGGAATCACCTTCCCCTGCCCTCTGCCACAGCCCTGTGTGGGGCGGGTGCTGACACCTTTATTTACCCCCGTGCCCAGGAAATGGAGCTGTTTAGGGTTGTGCCTCTATTTACTGCCTGTGTGGGTGGCTCCTGGGGAAGCAGCACTTGCTGCTCCCTGGTATCACCACCTCCCTGCTCTGGCTCTGAACGTGCTGGCAGGGAGCTGAATACAGCCCCCTGAGATGTGAGGCTGGTGGTGGGGGGCTCAGGCTGTGCCCGGCTGTGGGATGCAGAAGATGATGCGCTCCCTTCCCTGGATTAGGGCCGTGCGGGGTGGCTGAGCCCTCCTTTTACGGCTGGGATTCGGCAGAGCACGGCCCTGGCAGCCGGCCTCGTGGGGTGAGCGGGGACACCGCTGCTGTCACTGCTCTGGCTGCAGGAAGCTTTTTTTTTTGGTGGTGGGGAGAGGGGGGCTGGTGCTCTGCACTGCTGCAGCATGGCCCCTGGTAGCAGAGGTGACGGGGTCCCTGGCACAGTGAAGGTTGGGTGGCCCAGTGATTCCCACCCTGGGGGTGGCACAGGGGGGTCCCTGCCTCTAGCTGGCAGTGACAATAGGAGGGCACGTTGGGGTCCCCAGCCTGGGGGTGGCACGAGGAGGGGGACTTTACCCATAACCAAGAATGGCACAGTAAGGCCGGTCGCACAGAGGGGTCTTCAGCAGCAACAGGGGCTGCCACAGTGAGGTGGCTGGGTGGCGTGGGGGTCCCTGCACGTGACAGACGGTTACTCAGCTGGGTCCCTGGCCAGGGCGGGGGATGAAAAGAGGTGCCCACCAGCAGCAGCGGGTGGCACAGCGAGGTCCCCACCCCGGGGTTGATGCCGGCGGGGGTGCGTGAGAAGGCGGGGGCGGGGGCGGAGCGGGCCGGGGGGGCCGGTCCTGTCGGGTGCCGCCCCGCCGGTCACGTAGCTCTGCGGCATCGCAGCCCCATTTACCGCGGGGTTAGAGCTCGCAGCCCGCAGTTTGCTCCCGCCGCCGCCTGCTCTGCACGGTAAGAGGGAGCCGGGGGACCGAGGGGTAGCCGATGGACCCCGGCGACGGGAGCTGGCAGCCCCGCTGAGGCTCCAGGGGAGCTCCATGCGGCGTGGCCGGCGTCCCGGGGGTCGGGCAGAGCTGGGGGGCTCCGGGTCAGAGGGAGCCCCGGGCATGGGGGTGTTAGGCGATGGGGGAGCCCGGAGATACCCCGTGTGCTGACGCAGCCCCAGCCCAGGCGGTGCCGGATGGGGAATCGCCGTCTTGGGGAGAGCACCGGATCTCCGGGGTATCACCGTCCCCGCGACGGCACCGTCCTCAGGGTACCCCAAACCCCGGGAAGCGCCAGCCCTGCCCCTGGGGTCTCTACCTCCCCAGGTAGTGCCATTCCCGGGATAGTTCCACCTCACCCTTCCGTCCCAGTATCCCCATCCCCGGGCTATCGCCATCCCCCGCATACCTCCCAGTCGAGATATCCCCGGCCCTGGGGTACCTCCATCCCCGGATCACCCCCATCCCCCTGGTCCTGCCCCGGCCTCCCTCGAAGCCGCGCTCCCTCAAGATGGCTGGGCTGGGGGCGGGCGAGCAGGCAGCAAAATGGCTGGGAGCTCCCCGGCATCCTCCACGAGGCCCTGCTCGGCCCGGGGCGAGGGCAGCCGCCGCTTATGCAACGCGCCTGCCCCAACGTGCCCCAGCCCCGTGGAGGTCCCTGGTCCCCGCAGGATACTGGTGCGTGACCGATGGGGGGGCCACGGCGCCTGTGTGTGACTCAGTCCCCATCCGCTCGCAGCCACCAGCACCATGACGCACCAATACCCCGCGCTGACGGCCGAGCAGAAGAAGGAGCTGTCGGACATTGCGTTGCGTATCGTGGCCCCGGGCAAGGGGATTCTGGCTGCCGATGAGTCCGTAGGTCAGTGTGGGGGGGGAATCTGTCCCACCACCCATTGTCCCTACACCTGAGGCTGATGAGGGTGCCGGGTGCCCATAGGGAGCATGGCGAAGCGCCTCAACCAGATTGGGGTGGAGAACACGGAGGAGAACCGCCGGCTGTACCGTCAGATCCTCTTCAGCGCTGACAGCCGGGTGAAGAAATGCATTGGGGGTGTCATCTTCTTCCATGAGACCATGTACCAGAAGGCTGACGATGGCACCCCCTTTGTCCAGATGATCAAGGACAAGGGCATTGTCGTGGGCATCAAGGTGCGGGGGTTGACCAGTGGGTTTATGGGGTGCTGAGGGTGCTTAGAGAGTGCTGGTGGGATTCAGTGCTACCTTCTCTTCCACAGGTGGACAAGGGTGTTGTGCCGCTGGCTGGGACAGATGGCGAGACCACCACACAGGGTAGGTAGAGTGGGCAGGGGGGTGAAGCCCATGGGGTTTGAGGCTACAGGGCTGATGCACTGCCCGTCAGGTCTGGATGGGCTGTCGGAGCGCTGTGCCCAGTACAAGAAGGATGGGGCTGACTTTGCCAAGTGGCGCTGCGTGCTGAAAATCAGTGACAACACCCCCTCTGCACTTGCCATCATGGAGAATGCCAATGTCCTGGCCCGCTATGCCAGCATCTGCCAGCAGGTACGTGTCCGTGGCTGGGCATCACCCCGCAGGTTGGGCAGTGACCCATAGGACGGGTGGTGATCTGAGGGGCCAGCTGTTGCCCCATAATGATGGGCCCATATTCATGGGGCTCTGCACTACCCCTGTGCCTGGGTATCAGCCTATGGGGCTGGACATCATCCTATGGGGTGATCCATCTCATGTGGATGGGTATTGAGTCCCAGGGCCAGGCAGTGCTCCATGTGTTGTACATCACCCATGGGCCCAAGCATCTATCCATAGGGCGTGGCTTTGCTACATGCAGCTGGGCATCACCCTGTGGACATGGACATTGCTCCATGGGGCCAAGAATTGACCCTCCTAGGATGGGTATCACCTTATGGGGCCAGGCGTTGCCCCAGTAGGATAAGCATCACTCGCAAGGGTGTGCATTGAACCTTGGAGCTGAGCATCACCCCCCAGGTCCAGGCATTGGCCTACATTGCCAAGGGGCCAGGGCGATGCCCAGGGACATCCCCATGATAGCATCTGTCCGGTGTTTGCAGAATGGCATCGTGCCCATCGTGGAGCCAGAGATCCTGCCTGATGGTGACCACGACCTCAAGCGGTGCCAGTATGTGACGGAGAAGGTGAGCAGTGGGATGGGCAGCAGGCTGGGCACTGTGCCACATTGTGCCATGCTGTGCTGGGAGACTACACACTGCCCATCTTCTCCAGGTGCTGGCAGCTGTCTACAAGGCACTGAGCGACCACCACGTCTATCTGGAGGGGACCCTGCTGAAGCCCAACATGGTGACCCCTGGGCACTCCTGCCCCACCAAGTACAGTCCTGAGGAGATTGCCATGGCCACTGTCACTGCCCTGCGCCGCACTGTGCCCCCAGCTGTGCCAGGTACCAGCACCGGGATGTGGCAGGGACAAGGAGGTGGATGCCATGTGGCTCCCCCGGTGCCATAATCCCACTTTCTGCAGGTGTCACCTTCCTGTCTGGGGGTCAGAGTGAGGAGGAGGCTTCCATCAACCTCAACGCCATCAACACTTGCCCCCTGGTGCGGCCATGGGCCCTCACCTTCTCCTATGGACGGGCGCTGCAGGCATCGGCGCTCAGCGCCTGGCGTGGACAGCAGGACAATGCCACCGCTGCTACTGAGGAGTTTGTCAAGCGTGCAGAGGTGATGGCAACGGCCCCCACAGCGGAGGGGTTCTCAGGGCTGTGTCCCCTGGGGTAGAGGGGACACGGTGCAGGGGACACCAAGGGCTGTGTCCACATGGGAAGGGGTGCACTAATGACTGTACCCTTTGGAATAGGGGATGCAGAGGGCCATGTTTCACAGGTTCACAAGAGATACCAAGGGATGTGCCCTGACAGGACAAGGGATACCAAGGATCAGGATCCCTAGGGAGGGGATATAATGCTGTCTCCATGGGGGACAGCAAGGGCTGCATCGCCATAGGACAATGGGGTATGATGCCAAGGGCCAGGTCCCTGTGGGATGGGCTGTGACATGGGACATGGAGAGCTGTGTCCCTGTGGGAAAAAGGATGTCAAAAGCCCTGTCCTCTCGGGTGATGAGGTACACCAAAGGTTGTGCTCAGTGAGATGTGGGAAACCAAGGGCCCTATCTGCATGGAAGGGGGATGTGAAGGACTGTGTTGTTACAGGGCCACAGGGGACATCAAGGACTGTGTTCCTGTGAGCTGAGGGACCCTGAAGGCTGTGTCCCCAGGGACTGGGAGCCTCTGAAGGCCATACCCCCTGGGGGCCACTGACATTTCCTTTCCCCACAGGTGAATGGGCTGGCGGCATTGGGCAAGTACGAGGGCAGCGGGGACGACTCCGGGGCCGCGGGGCAGTCCCTCTACGTGGCCAACCACGCCTACTGAGCCCTGGCCGGGTGCCCCACTGGCCCCGGCCCCCGCCCTGGCCCCCTCCCCGCCACTGCTCACACCCCGCTTCCACCCCAGCCACCCAGGGGAGCCACCACGCGGGGAGGAAAAGGGGAGCGTGACCCGCGGGCCGGCCTCATGCCGCCACGTCCGCAGATGAAGTGGGGGGCTGGGTTTACCCAGCCCCCAGAGGGAGCCACCCGGGTGCCCCTTTGGCGGGGGGCTCCGGCCAGGCCATTGTTGGGGAGAGGCCTGGCCGCGTGGAGGGCGGGAGGGGAGGCCTGGGGGTGCCCCTGCCCTGCCGTAGCTTTGCAGTCCTGGTTGCTGCTGCCCTTGGGGCACCTGTGTTGTGTTTGCCGTGTGCACCCCGTGTACCAAATAGCCTAACAACGAATAAACGGTAGAGACAGCGCCGTGATGCCTTGTCCCTTGCTGCTGGGCACTGTGTGCCACCCCATCCAAGGCTGCCCAGTCTCTCCAATACCACCCACAGCAGCCTGCTGTTCTCACCCATGCGGTAACCTCACACTCATGGTGAGGCTCTGGGAGCCAGGGGCAAGGAGGGTGGCTAGGCTTGCCCTAGGGGACGTGGGGTGGGTGAGTAGGGAACACGGGCTTCCCAGGTCCTCCGTTCTTCCGCGTTTCCACGCCGTTTCCCGGTCGCAGTGCTCGGCGCTGCATAAACACCGCCCATCCCTCTGCGGCACCCGTAGGAGCCGTGCGGCTAAAAGCCCGCCTCCTTAGGGCGGGTACCGTGCTCTGATTGGTGCTGCTGCCCGCCCGTCTGCACCGCTTCTCTCCAGGCTCCACGTCTATTCGCTGTCCCTGACGGCTGTGCGCTCTGATTGGGTTAGCCGGGCCTAGGCCCGCTGGACCGGGAAGTGAAGATGGCGGCGACGGCGGCAGCAGCAGCAGCAGCGGATGAAGCAGGTACTGGGGTGTCTGGGGTTCGCTCGCTGTCCCCAGCCACGGTCTCCACCCCGTCCTCGGGAAGCAGTCCCGGTGCTGAGCGCTGTTTCCCCTCAGAGCGAGCGCGGGGCCGCCGGGCCGCCCTGTCCTTCGCGGCCATCGCCGTGGTGCTGGGGCTGCCGCTGTGGTGGAGAACGACCGAGACCTACCGCGCCGCTCTGCCCTACGCGGACATCGACGGGCTGGGCCAGCTGCTGGTGAGCACCGGGTGGCACCGGGGACGGCGGGTCCCGGAGGTCGGCGTCCCGAGCTGATCCCGTCTCTGCTCAGATCCAGCTGTCCGTGCCTGTCGCCGTGGTCTTTGCACCGGGGTCGGTGCCCGGGGACCTGCCGAAGGCGCTGCCGTTCAGGGACGTGCAGGAGATGGAGATTTCTGTGAACTGTGAGAGACTCCCCGGGCTGTCCCCGGCCTCATTCTTCCCCGGGGGGTCCCTGTCTGTCTGTGGCTTCCCTCCCCAGGAGGCTGGCACCGTCTTCTCTCTGCAAACCCCAAACCCACGTTCATCAGCATCATCCTGATGAGTGGTGGGGACAGCAAGGTCCCCAGGGTGCCGCAGAGGAGACCCCCTCCCCTCCCCGGGGAGGGGGGGTGATGGCAGCCCTGGAAGGGAGGGATGTGTCCTGAGTGATGTGGGGCTGTCCTGCTGTGGTGGGTCACTCAGCTGGGCTTAGAGCTGGAGCCCAGAGAACCTTGTGTCACGTGTTCCCCCAGGGCTGTCCCTTGTCCCGCTTAGCTCTTGGCTTCTTCAAAGGGCCTGGGGGTTGGGATTAGTGGATTTATTCGGGCTTTCCCCCCACCCTTGTCAGTGAGAACCAGTGTCACATCCCGCTACAAGATGGCCTATCGCAGCACCACGGCTCAGGAGGAGGCAGCACTGGATGTGGCTACTGCACAAGGTACAGGGAGGAGGGATGGCGGTCACTGGGGGAGCTCTGTGTGGCAGCAAGCTTCTCCTTCTGAGACTGGTTGAGCAGAAGGCTCATCTTTGCTGCGTCTCAGGGTGGGGATTGGAGTGAAATTCCCAACCCTTCTGATGCCCCCATCTTCTCCAGCGGCTGATGCTGCTCTGCACCTGCTGCAGGACACCTCTTTGGGCTCTCTGACCATGTATGTGGTCCCTGAAACCTCCTCTCTCCTGCCTCAGGTAGGGAGCAGCACCTTGCGGTGCCAGCCTCTGCACCCTTCGCCCCTCGAAGGTGCCCTGGGTGGGAGGCATCTGTCCCCAGGCCATCATAGGTGGCACTGTGCTGTTCTTTGCCGTTGGCAGGAACCAGCCTCACTCCCAGCCCTCACCCCTGCCCTGTCCCCAGGGCACCAGTGTCTACGTGGGCAAGCACCGCAGCGCCCTGGTGAGGGCTGGGGGTGGCCTGGCTGCTCTCCACACCCGCCTCCGGCAGCTCACGCAGGTGATGTCCTTCACGGCCAGCTCCATTGCTGCCGCCCTCTCGGACCGTGTGCCCAATGGCCAGCTCAGCCCTGATGCCCGACGACACTTGAAATCCAGCCTGGGTATGGATGTGTGTCCCAGCCTGACCTGGGGAAAGCCCTTTGGCTCTGGGGGGAGATCCTGTTCCTGTTGTACTGGTGGTACATCCCTGGATGTCTTTTGGGGTCTTCCCTTAGCCCTTGGCCGTTGCTCCAGGCTGGGATCCATGCTGTGATCACTGTGTGCTGGGGCACTGGTGCATGACCCCGTGCTGAGGAAGATCTGGGAGGAAGGGGTCAGGTCCCATTGCCCTTGGAGGCTCTGTCATGGCCACATGCCCATCATCGGCATCAATAGATGGTGGCTGTGACAGGGCCTCACAGGCTGTGGGTCCTTGGCAGGGTATGAGATCACCTTCAGCCTACTGAACCCCGACCCCAAATCCCATGCCGTGGACTGGGACATCGAGGATGCTGTGAACCGCTATGTGTGGCCCATCCTGGACAAACTGAGCTTGGTGGCCAACTTCTCTGTTGATTCACAGGTGAGGGCTAGGAGAGGCTGTGGGGAGGGCCCAGCCCTGGCTCTCCTGGGTGCCCCAGGGTGCGCTTCTCTGCCAGCAACGTCTCTGCTGTGTGCCTGCAGATCCTGTACTATGCTGTCCTAGGAGTGACGCCGCGCTTTGACAAGGAGTCCTCTAGCTTCCTCCTGAGCACTCACAGCCTCCCACACGTCATCAACCCTGTGGAGGCCCGGCTGGGTGAGCACTGTGCTCCCGACCTGGCTCTCGTGGAACTGGGATGGGGGACATCTGTGCCTACAGCCTGTGCCTTTTTCCCCTCTCTGCAATACCACGTCTCCGGATGGGAGAGAGGGTGGCTGAGACCTTCTGGGCTGGCAGTTCTGCTCGGGGCTTGCTGTGGGAGGAGCAGGGCTGGGCTCTGCCCTAGTGCTGCACATGGGCCATCTGCTCTCACTGTCCCTGCCAGCCAGGGTGGTTCTTTGACTCTGTCCCACTGCAGGTTCCAGCGCTGCCTCGCTCTACCCCGTGTTGAACTTCCTGCTGTATGTGCCAGAACGCTCCCACTCCCCTCTGTACATCCAGGACAAGGACGGAGCCCCAGTGAGCACCAACGCCTTTCACAGCCCCCGCTGGGGTGGCATCATGGTATGAGGCCATAGGTTTGCTGGTGGTGCTGGGACAAGGCAGTGGCTCCTCATCCCCAGTGAGTGTTGGCGGCCCTGTCAGCCCTAGGGCTCTGGCCGTACCTCTCTTGACACGCTCTTCTGCAGGTTTACAATGTCGAAGCCCCTGCTTCACCCCAAGCCTCCCTCCCGCTGCATGTGGATGTGGACATGGTGCGAGTGATGGAAGTTTTCCTCGCCCAGCTCCGGTGAGGGTCCTCTCTTCACTCACCAGGCCTCTGTCTGTTCTTCTGGCACATGGGGTCAGAGCTGGCTGTACCCATGCAGCTCTTTCTTCCCTCTGTGGGCTTGGGGAGGTGAGCATGGCTTTTTGTGGCCTTTGAAGTGCTGACCACTGGCCAGCCAGTGCATCTCCTGTCTCCTGAGGTAGGGGGCTTGTCTCCTGCATCCAGGAGGCCACTAGACATGGTTGAGCCGGGCAAGGACTGCATGCAGCAGGGAAGAGGAAGAGCAGGAGGCACATGTGGAACTGCAGGCTTGTGATGTAGGCTGGGACCTTCCTCTCTACTCCCAGGTTACTCTTTGGGTTATCTCGGGAAGAGCTGCCCCCTGAGTTCCTGGTGGAGAGCCCAGGGAATGAGGGTCTGGCTGACTGGGAGCTGGACCGTCTGCTCTGGGCCCACACTGTGGAGAACATTGCCACTGTGTCCACCACCTTGACCTCGCTGGCCCAGCTCCTGGACAAGATTGGGAATATTGTCATCAAAGACGACGTTGCTTCTGAGGTAGGGCTGGGGCACCCTGAGGTGGGGAGCAGAAGGGGGCTGGGTGTCGCTGTTCCTGTGCAGACCATGAACTCTTGTTGGTGTGGTGTTGTGAGTGTGACCCCATGATTCTTTCTCTCATCCTGTCCTCCTGGGCAGGGACTGACCATTGGTGTTGTTCCCACACAGGTGTACCAAGCAGTGGCCTCAGTGCAGAGCGCCACGGCCGAGCTGGCTGCGGGCCATCTGCACTCAGCTTTCCAGGCCAGCAAGAAGGCAGTCACCTCCTCAGAGAGGGCTTTCTTTGACCCATCTCTCCTCCATCTCCTCTACTTCCCCGATGACCAGAAATTTGCCATCTACATCCCGCTCTTCCTGCCCATGGCTGTCCCCATTCTCCTCTCCTTGGCCAAGATTGTCCGGGAGGCCAGGCAGCGTAAGAAGGAGCCCACCAAGATGGACTGAGCTCAGGACAGATGACTGTTTTGGGACTGGGGTTGTCCCTGACTTGTAGAATGTATTGTCACGGACCCCTGGCCCAAGAAGGCCTCTCTCAGAATGGTGTCAGGGCCAGATCCACATCTTGGCTTGGGTCTGCTGTGGCCATGATGCAAGAGAGGGAAGAGAGGCTGCATTGATGGGGGGAGATGCTCTCAGTCGGAGTCCTGAGGCAGAGATGAGGGAGGGGGCTCCCTCTGTGCACCCCCTCGCCCTGCACTGTGTTCAGAACAAGCTGCTGTGTAAATAAATAGAACCCCCTGTTGGGTGGGGGGCTGCGTGACCTTCCCTTAGCCCTTGGTGGGGTGTCCCTTTACCTGGCTTGCCTATGCCTGCACCCCCCTATTGCTTTATGGAGTCTGACTCCTGTCTTATGGGTATTTAGCCCAAAGGAGTTGTGGGGGACAGTCAGGCTGTTGGGGGTAGCTTTTATGTTATGGGATCTCACTGATGAGTATTGTGGCAGAGACTCCTGTGTGTTGCAGAGGGGCCACTAACGGGGAGCTCCAGCTTCTCCATATTAGCCTGAGGTTCTTGGGGGGGGGGGCGCGGAATTATGTTCTCCCCCCATTAGGGGTGTGCTCTCGGGGGCAGAGGGTCTGGGAATATTCCTAGGTTCTGATCCCTATACCGGTGGTTCTGTCTGAGCTGTTCGGAGCAGTCAGAGGGGCCGTGAGTCCCCATTTCCTTCCCCCCCTTCCAGTTCCGGGCGGTGCCGGGGGGGGGCGGGGGGCGGGCCGCGGGGCGGGCGCGACGGCGGCGATGCCCCTCCCGGTGCGGCGGGGCCGGTGGCGGAGCGCAGCGGGGCCGGGGCCGCTCACACCGGCGGTGGTGGCTGGGCCATGAAGGTGAAGAAGAGCGGCGGGGCCGGGGCGGCGGCAGCGGCTCGTACCGAGGAGGAGCTGGGTCGTAAGGCGCTCATCGGGCCCGAGGATGTTCTGGGGCTGCAGCGGGTCACGAGCGGTGCGTCCCCGGGAGGGGGGGGGCTGCCGGGTGTTAAGGGCCGACCTGGAGGTGCAGGGGATGGAGACCGTGACCCCTTTGGGGTTGGTGAGGAGGGGGGGAGCCGGTCCCTCCTCCCCGAGGTTCAAGGAGTGGGGATGCAGTACCATAGGGGACAGGGTCTGCCCCGGGGATGTGGTACCCTTGGGGTCTGGATACCACCTAAGGACTAAGGTCCCCAGGGGATGGCTGGATGTGAGGCTCAGTGTTGGGGATGCTACCAAGCACCCTAGGGACACCCAGTTGTGGAGCAGTCCCCGACCCCTGGGGGTCGAAGGTCAGCAGTGAGATGATTCTCGGTGCTCTCCCTGTCACGCTTCTTCTGTGTCAGTGTTCTTGTGTGCAGGGTGGGCCAAGCTGAGCCCTACAGTGGTGGGGCTGGAGGGACAGCCTGGATCTGTGGCTGCAGCATGGGGAGAGCTTCAGTGCAAACCCATCCTGCAGCCCCCTAGTTCCCCCATCCCTAGTATAGCACTGCTGGCCTTCAGAGCATCCTCAGTGGCTGGCTGGTGCGGGAGCATACTGCTGGAGGGTCTGTTGTGCTTGGCAGAACAGCTCACTTGAGACCAGGCAGTTGTGTTGGACCTGTCAGGGTTATAGCATGCTGGGCTGGGAGAAGGCATGTTCCTCAGGCCAGCTTGGCCTCAGTAATGTCCAGGGGTCGTCTGCCCCACTGCCCTTCTCCTCCCCCCCCCCTCCCCCCCCCGCCTTTTTTCATTTCCTTGGCACTCTGGGTTTTTTTTTTTTGGACAGAAGGCTGGGGGGGGGGGGAAGACTCTTGGCAGGGGGGGGAAGGGGGCTGGCCTGAGGGTCCAGCCATGCTCCATTTTGCCTTGGAGTGGTCTGCGATGTGGCATCAGAGCAGGTTTTGTGTCGTGGGCCAGGGCTGTGTGGCGTGACGAGCCCTGGAGAGGAAGGATGCAGCTGCAAGCGTCTGCGTGTGCAGGCAGCCCTGTGGGCCCGTGCATGGTGAGCAGGGTAGAAGGGAGGGTTGGAGGAGAGCCCTGTGGGAACTTGGTGTTTGCCCTCAGGAAGGGGTTATGGAGGCCCCTCTGAAAGAAGGGCTACTGTTGCTGGGGGGGAGTTCTTGAGTCCCCTTCTATGAGCCGAGATGCTCTGATGGGCTGCAGCAGTGTGATTCACTGCCCAGGCCCAGAAATCCTCTGCCTGTAGCAGGGAGAGCTGTGCAGCAGGCACTGAAGCGTGCTACCAGCAGACTTGGCGGAGCAGCAGTTAGGTGGTGAATCCAAGCAATGGCCGTGTTCGGTGCTCTGCATGCTTGTTTTATGGTAGCCTGCATGTCCCTGCCTTCAGCAGTGCCGTCTGGAGGGGCTGCAGGTACATGGCCACCCTGCATCCTCATTCCTTGGGTGTGCAGACCTCATGTGGCATTGCTCTGGCCAGTGTGGATGGTGTGTGGCCCTTGGTAAGTACCTGCATTCTCAAGGGGCTGGGAAGTCTGAGCTGGTCACCCTGGCTTCAGAGCTAGGCCAAGAGCAGAGCTGGTTGTTGCCTGCCTCTTCCAGCCACGGGGCAGCATGCTCTGGAGCACAGGGAAGACATGAAATGCATGAAAATGTTTTGCTTCCTTCCTGCTATGAGTCTTGCTCGTATGAGGGTAGCCCAGGGGGTGTGGATGGGTCATGCTGAACCAGAACCAGGCACTGTGATGAGCCGTGGATAATGCCTTCGCATGGGAAGGGCTTGTCTGTCCTGCTGGGTACAAGGGAGCCAGCAAATGCTCTTTGCACCTGGAATCCTCCACATGCATTTGGGGACACAAATGCATACATCCCCAAAGAGCATACTGTATCTCGTGATCTAGGAATATCTTGTAGCACCCCTTCTTGAGCTCAGTTTTTCAGTTGGTGGCTTTATCAGAGAGCAAAGATGCAAGACTATTTTTCTGAAGCTTAACACATGATTATTTGGGGCATTCTGCAGCCTTTTCTCATTTCCATGTGCCACAGCAAGCTCTGAAAAATAGATTGACAAAAATACCAACATTAAACTGTTCTAGTTGTCTGCTCTGAGCAGAGGGTGCTGCAAGGAGGAGGAAGGACCAGACTGTTGGAGAGAAGTTCATGACTACCCCAGCCACAACCTCTCTCTTGGAGATGCTGAGTCGGGGCAGACTATTTCAGCAATTCTGCTATTGATGCCCAAAGCTGTGGTGTTCCAGACAGTTTGAAGTTGAAGGGGGAGTTGGTGATTGGATGGCAGCAGAAATGTCCTGGTGCCCCAGAAGTCCTTTGTTGTTCCAGATAGAGTGTAATCCATCTTTATCCAAAATTCTGGACCAGTAACACTGTAGTTCACACTGTCAAGGGACTGTGGTTAAGCTGTGTGCTGTTCAGGGACATTACTTCAGCAAACAGCCCACGATAAACCATGGTAGAGCAGAGCTTGGTACTGCAGAAGGTATGTTTTAGAAATGCTTACACCATGAGTAGCCTCTTTTTTTCGAATGGCCTTCTAGCTTGTGTGAGGAGAAACAGAATCCTGGCTATTGTATGGAGTCCAGTGTGGATCCAGTTACAAAAAGGACTCTGTGGCATGGCTGGCTGCCTGTGGCAGCAGGACACAGTGCTCATACCCTGGAGGGCCCTTGAGCTCTGCATGTGCCTGGGGTGTGCTGATCTTGCAGATGCTCTTTAGGAGCCAGGGTTTGCCATCTTGTGCTTGCTCTGCCTGCTGTGGAGCTCCTCAGTGCTTCCTGCTACACTGGGCAAAACTGATCACCCTTTATCCTTCAAGTCTCTGTGGAGCCAAACTGCTGCTTGTGGTTGCTCCCTGTTGAGCAGGCAGCATGCGGGCAGGCTCTGAGCCTTGCTTTGTCATGGGGGCCTAGGGAAAGCCCTTGCTTCTTCATGTTGAAGCACAGCTGAGCTTTCCTCTTCCAATAGGTACAGCTGATAAATGACCAAATGTGAAACGTCTGGGGCTGGGAGGGTGGAGGTGCAGGATGTGGCTTGGTAGCAAAAGCACAGTTACTGCTCACCCAGAGAGGCCCTGTCTGTAACCAGCCAGAAGAGCCAGCTGGGCTTTGCTCTTAATGTGCTTCTAATAAGCTTAAAGGGCGAGTTGTGCAAACTGTCCTGCATATGCTGCGTCCTTTCAATGTTAAATTTTTCAGCAGTTCTAGGGCCATAATGTTTCCAGGCACGCCAGGGTCCAGCCTGATGGGTCTGAGGTGCCCCGGAATGTCTGGGCCTTTTGGCTGGGCTGGTTTTGGCTCTGCTCCATCTGGATTAGGCATAAGGCGAATGAACCATTTTCTTTGTAATTAGCAAGATTTGTTACTTGCTTACACAACTGTGATTACAATAAAAGGAAAAACCTTACAACATGATTAATTTAGGATTAGCAAAGGAGACAGGCAGAGCTCAGTTCAAATTGCAATTAATTACTGAAGCAGCAAGAGGATCGGAGGAGTTTGTCTGTGTTATTGGGATGTCAGTGTCTGTGAACACCATGTCCTGCCTCGTGGAGCCAGCTGAGGAGCTGGGGCCTGTCTTCCTCAGGCACTGTCCCTCGTGTCTATGACTGTGCTGCATCTCACAGCTTTGCTGGGTCACACTGTGCTACACCCACGTTAGCTGCAGGGCAAGGTTAATTCAAGCAGAGCTTTAATTTCTTCCTCCATCTTTGGGGTTAGAGTCATCATTGGTCAGCAGAAAGATGATATTACAGCCCCCATAATGCCATCTCCTTTTGCCAGCATGCACTAGTACCAGGCTTCAAACAGACATGTAACAAAAGGCAAGGCTCTGAGGATGGCCTGCTTATCACAGCTTCAGGCATCTGTATAGTTTGTCTGTAATACTAGATTAAAACTTACATTGTAAGCTTTATTTTAAAGCTTATTTTATTATAGAAAACCAAAGAGTTAAATAATTGATTACATGCTCAGAAACAATTACAAAACAAAATCTAGAAATAAGGAGCACGCGCTTAATCATTTATGAAACTAATCTCTTCCTCGAGCTGTCATTGAGGATTTCTCTGAGACTTCTCTTAGCAGCTTTAGCTAAAGGCCAGCTTGGCAGAGAGTTGCCTCGATGGGTCAGTCAGGGCAGATCCATTGTGGGTGACTTTCATACCAGGTTCCCTCTAGCATTGTGATGTGCTCAAATCAATCTTCCAAGCTGCTCCTGGACCATGACTTTCCTTTCTTCCCCTGATTAACTGGGAAAATTTATCGTATTAGGAGCTCTGATTAGCTGGGGGTGTTTGCGAGGAGGTTAATGAATCACTGCTCTGCGCTGTCCAGGGCTGTGATGTGTAACAGCATGTTGATACGCTGATTTCTTGGCGCAGAGCAGTATCCCAGAGCTGTGTCAAGCTGCTCCCACCACGACTTCTTTCCTCAGCAGCGCCACATATGTTATGAACCTTTTCAAGGCTTTATGATAATGCACAGCTCAAAGTGTGGTGTAGCTGAAGGGATTTTTGGTAGTCTTGCAGTACAGTAGGGCCTGTTAAGATTTCTAGGGGCAATGCACATGGTGTGTGTGTAGCACAGGGTGCCAGGCTGGCAGCTGAGTGGGTTCCTCCTCCTGCCATCCCTGGTGGAAGTGGCAAAGGTAAAAGAAAAGTTGGGGGAGTCAGCCAGGGGGGTTGGACAGGGCCTGATTGCTCTGGCATAGCCCCGTGTAAGAGCAAAGTGAGCTGATTTTGTTCATGTTGTGCACATGGTTGCAGAGTTTGAGTGCAATCAGCATGAACAAGGGGGCAATAAAGTGTGTTTGGATGTCTCGGGGATGAGGAAAGAGCAGCTCCATCCTTCCTTAACAAGGCCTGGAGGGCTGTCATCAAATTAATTGTGAGAGAGTGAAGTCTGGAAAGCTCTAGCTAAAAAAAGAAAGGAAAAAGATGAGCAGACTGCCACAAAAAGCAAGAGCCTGGTGCAATAGGACTTAGTGTGTAGCATGGCAAGGCATGCTGCTGGGTGAGTGCAGCACAGGGGCTGTACCTTTGTGAATGCCCCACTGGGCTGCACCCCTCTGCTTCATTCACAATGCTGGTCAGTAAATGTGCCCCTGCAAAAAGCTCCTATCAGATCCTCCTGGTATCTTTCATCTGGGGCATTCACAGCAGTCTAATTACTGAGTTAGATGGGGGTCCTGCAGGTGCCTCCCTCCCCATTTATACCCACTGTCTTATCCAGACCCATGGCTCTAGGAATGGAGCAGATCCTGGCTGGTTTAGCTTGTTTCCCTGCCCCTCTCTTTACACATCTTGAACTGCTGAGGCAGAGGGCAGGGAAAATGGTTTTGTTCTGTCTTTAATTGAACTCTGGTTGTCTAAGCAGGCATATCGATACCACTTGAAACTTGTCCTGCCTTCCCCTCGAGGTCTTGTACTTTGTCCTGCGTCACTGCTGTGGATCTTCATGGGTTCGTGCTATTTTTGCTCACTTCCTCCTGAGACTCTTCAATCTGATAATCTCCTAATCTCGAACTCCTAGTAATTCATCTGCAGTTGTCTTTGCTTTATACCTGGCTTATGTCTTGGGAGGTGTATTCAAAATAGCTTCTGACCTTGTTGGCTAATGCTTGTTAAGAAATAGGCCTGCAGAGCTACAGGAGTCTTCTCGTTGCCCAGATTATTGCCTGTGTTGGGGAGAGATGTCCCTATTACAAATCACTGCTGTTGTATCGGTTTCTGGTACAGCATCCTCCTGATTTCATCCATTGTTGTGAACAGATTTTGAGTTCCTGCTTACCCCAGGTCCCCTCTGCTTTCCTTTGTGAGCTATTAAAGCCTTAAAATAGGAGCTTCCCAATCTGAGTTTAAATGCACTGATGAGCGCCACAGAAGTATCTGTAATGTCTGAGAGGGCACACGTGCTTCCTCCGATTGCAGGGAAGGAGAAGGGATCTTGAAAGGAACATGACAAGGAGTGATAACTCTACTGCCTGTGAACTCTTGTTAAAATGTGCCTGGTGTGGTGGTTGTAAAGGAAATCTGAAAATGTAAGATCAACTCTTAGCTTTCCTGATGAGGATCAAAGGCCTAATCTCATCCACTGGATAACTGAAATAACAGGGAGAGGGCAGAAGAAGAAAGTGTCTTCATTAGCTTTCTTCCTGTATTATCCAGCACTGTATTATCCCTCACCTTTTGTGCTCCTTGGTAACACCAGCTTGCTAAAATACATGGCTGGAAATATGCACCAGGGTTCACGGTGTACTGTTGTTCACAGGAGAACAGGCAGTGCCTGTTGTTGCTGTTTAGGCTGTTTTGCTGTTTTCTTTTGCAATCTTGGTTGTTCTTGGGACAGGAGTAAGGTTTCCTGGATGAGAACCATCTCTTCTCTGGACTGGACAGTGGAGCTACCACCTCAGAACTGTAAACAGGGAATGAGCATCCACAGTTTCTGATAACAAAGCTAGAGACCTCTTACACTTGTGGCCTTGCCAGAGGTTGCTGTTTGGGGTGGTTTTAGAATCCCTTTTTCACACAAATGGAACAGGGGAATTCAAGAAGGAATCCATTGTGTCTTGCTCAGAAAGTCCCTCAGCTCTGCTGCTTCCTGAGACCACCACAGCGTTACTTGTTATGCTTCCAGACTCTTCAAAACCATGGTAGGTCTTAAGATAGAAAATGTCTCTGATATAATGGGGAGTTGTGGATCTTTGGACATGATACAGACATTAAGGGAAAGAAGCTGCAGAAGCACCAGCAAGAATAGTGATGTGTGAGTGAGAAGTAGCTGCTAATCCCAGGCTTGGGCAAGTTGCAGGAGTTTGCTTTGAGAACAAGTTCAACTCAGTGAACTCTTTCCAGGAAAAGTTTGGGTATGGAGGCCTGGGACGTGGCAATTCCATGAGCTTTGAGAAGGAGGAAATGCTTCTCTTTGTGACCTGTTTTTGCACTACTTAATTTGGGTGCTTCAGGACAAAAGTCAGTCAATCTGTCTCGTTTCCTAAGACAGTGCTGATGTGCCCATCCCTTCATCCCTTGTTCAGGGTGTTTTCTGTCAGCCTTGAATTGGGTGAGTACTGAGGGGCTTGTTCAGGGTCTTACTGCCATTATTGTGTTATTAACAAGGAAACAACACAACCTGCTTCAGGGAAGGTGGAAGAAACAAGGAAATGTTCTGTCCTGAGAGACCAAGCCTGGCTTTCTTGTAATGAGCCACTTTCCTTGATGGAGGTTTGAGCTGCCTTATGTCTAACTAAAATAGATGGGGATGCTGCCTCCATTCCCCAAATTGTGGTGAGGGTGAATTAGGATAATGAAAGCAGATGATACATTCAAATGCGTCATGGAAGTGTGGGCAACTGGGCCCTACAGTAATTTAAAAATAAGTATGTATGGGATGAGATTAGCAAATTCGACAGTGCTCAGCTAAGCAGAAGTATCTGCCAATTGCAAGCAGCCCATTCCCAATAAGACCTGCCAATGTAGCTGCAGGCTGCTGTTATATATGGGGGAGAAAAACAGCATGTGGCTACTTTGATTGATTTTTTTTTTTTTTTTTTTAACAGGAGTTGCAGCAAGCAAATATAGAATATAACACAGGCTGAGAGGAATATATATCCCTCTCTTTTTTTTTTTTTTTTTTTTTTTTTTTTCTAG
>JANIJG010001703.1:0-40967 GCA_024611175.1 Megaceryle torquata | reverse complement strand
ACCCCCCGCCCTCCGCCCCGCGGCGGGCCGCGTGCCCCCCCGCCTTTCCGGGCCCTCCCGGGCCCCCGCCCCCCGACGTCCGCCGCCCGCCCCCAGACCCCCCCCCCCCCCCCCCCCCCCCAACCTGCTGGCACATGGGGGCTCTGGTCGGGGCCCCGAAACTGGGAGCAAGGGACAGGAACAAGGGGCGGCTTCGGCCTCGACTTAGTGCCCTGCCACGTGCCGGGGCTGGCAGCCACCTCAGCCCCCCCGAGGGCCCGGCCTGGGGTCCCTGAGCCACCCCGGGGACCGGCTGGCTTCAGCGGGACAGGGGTGACAGACCACTGGCCCGGCAGCCAGGGGAAGGGATCATCTCAGCAGTCCTTACTCAGCCTGGGCTGTGTCTGGACTGGGCTTTGGTCCCCTCTCATGTCTCCCCCACTGACTCCACAGGCTGGAGATCCTGCTGGGGTGGGGGGTCCCTGTGAGGTGCTGCAGCCACCCAGGATTGAAAATGAAAGGATTTTTTTTTTTTTTTTCTTCAGGGAAAAGAACGTCTGGTAGTTGTGAAGTGAGTTCACTGGAAAACCCACCGATCTGCTTCACTCCGCACAGGTGAAATAGCTCCCATTTCTAATGTGAGAGGTGTCTAGTTTTGGTCAAATGTTCCTTAATATGGCTTCTAGCTCAAAATGCTAATGGCTTTGTACAAGTAACCCCAAATGAATTTTGGAAATTACAATAATGCTTACCTTAAAGACTTATAATTTACTATCTGATTAATATATGTAGATGTATAGTTAGTTCTAAATTTGTTACTTAACAACACACAAGTGAAGGTTTATTTTAAGGCTGTTCTGATTTTTTGAGGATTAGTAGTCTTAAAAAGAATATTGGTAAATTTAGGGCAGCGCATCATTGCCCTGTAGCTGACTGTCCTCTCCTATGAGCAGTGCTTCTGTACTGACAGTATTTCACGCTAAGGCTGTACCCACCCAGCTGCTGATTGCTGAACTGGAGCGCTTGTGTTTTGTACAAAGCTATCAATTACAACCTGGTGACATTTTCACAGCCATCTTCAGCCTCTTATGTGATTTGTTTGTAATATACATATATATATATAAAACTTCAGACAAGTTTTATATAATTGTAAAGGTAATTTATCTACGGAAAACAATCCAGAATTTACCTAATAGGAGTTATTTTGATGTTTCAATATTTTTATGAGTGATTGAATTTGTATGTAGGGCCCAGTTCTACAGAGTTTCATGTACAGTGTTCTCACAGTATGGTAAATCCTCAAGAGGTACAGATTTATTGTAGTACCATATTGAAACTTTCATAGCTTGTAACTGCTAAAAGCCTGCTCTGTGTGGAGCTTTACTGCTTTATTTTATTTATTGAGTATTCCTACTGAAGCAAGAATGATATTTCTGTATTGTGTGAAAATAAACTTGTTTGTCTTTGCAATATGGGGACTAAAAATAAGACTTAAGGTATTTTGTTTAACCTCATAGGCAAATGCAGGTTATCTGTTATTTGAATAAATAAAAGACTTGGACTTACAGCCTTTTTTATTTCAAGAAGTATATCAAGTACAGATGCAAGGTATGCTGCAGTATGTTTAGTTTCTGCTTTCTCTCAGGATCATGGTTTTGATATTTTGAGATAATGGTTTAAAGTGCATTTCTGTGATGTTGCAATGGCTTAAATGTTCTATTTGTTGCTGCATCCAAAGGCCGTCTCTGCAGACCCACTCACCCTGGCAGAAGCTGGGTCTGTTTATAGCTAGTATGCTTCTGTGCAAGCATGAGAATTGGCCTGTGAGGATGTGATTGCAGGATGGGGGTTTGAGACCTTCAGCTCAAACTGAGAAATCCTTGTTCAAAAGACTTCCAAAGATACAGGGCCCATCCTGAATAGCTCAGAAATAGTCATGTTTAGGAAATTATTTTACTGAGATCTATAGAAATATGCTCTTAGCAACAGTTAAAGAGTCTTCCTACTTAACATCTCTTCAGAAATTCTTTGAAGTTTCTAAAATTCTTAGTCTTAAATGTTTGTGGCTTTTTTGGCTTTTTGAATGTCTTTGTCATGTTTTATTTAAGGCACTATTTATCAAATGAATGAATCAGCTGAAATTGAAATTCCTGCTTAAGTTCATTTTGTGTAGGAAAACAGTAAGAAGAACCTGTTCGTATTTGGAACAAAATGTTGTTTGCCCTCCTCTTAGTTATGTGTTCTGCTGTGGATTGAAACTTGTTACAAGTCTTTAAGTTCCCTAGCCATTATTATTATTAGGAATAGTACTTAAATTTAATTCTGTATTTATCATATTATATCATATATATGTCATAATCTGTATTACCAATATTGCCTAAAATATACTGCTGCTTTTCTGTTAATATATCAGACATCCTTACGCAATATAAGCTGCCTTTTTACAGAGTTGAAATAACAAGCCTTTTCTAAAAAGGCAGAATGAGGACAATGTTGCTGCTTCTGTCTTCCTAGGTAGATTTTAACATGTGAAAAAACCCAAAGTAGTCCAAAATATGATTCCAGGTGGTAACTAAAAATGTCCAGTAGGTTCTTAATGTGTTAAGTGCCTTGATGCCTCACAGTACTTGCATGTGTGTACAGTACCTTTACTGGTGTGGGGCTCTTCAGAGGCCTTCTTGAGTAGGGATTGTACTCAATGAAAGTGTTCCTTAAAGGCACTCCTGCAATTGACTTTGGTTGTTTCCCAGTGTTCTCTGTCTCAATTTGGATGCTTTTACTAACAAAGACCTTTGTTTCCAGAATTACAGAAGGCTTGGTTTGGTAGCTCAGCATAGAGGAGAACTGAGCTGTTAAATGACCAGAATTAAACCAAAGTTATGGTGAGATCACAGAACAGGGACAGAAGTTACAACTTTGTGGTGTTGATGTTGACCACAATTAGATGTGGTGCAGCTTCTCTTGATAGAACAGAGCACTTCACAGAGAAGTACTAGTTGCCTGAAGTTTCTTAGTATGAAATAGAAAAAAAAAAAAAGGAGGTTTTTGCTTTCTCTCTAATATTTTTTTTTTACTGACTGAAAGGTTTTACTCTAAGGTAGTTTTAAATGTGTGTCATTTTGAAATTATTTTTTATGGTTTCTGTTCGTCTGTGAATGGATGAAATTCCATTTTGCCCAAGCATCTTAAAATCTAAGTATTTACTGTTAATCTCAGCAAGAAGGTCAGACAGTGGCAATGCAGGGAATTATTCTTTTTCGGTCAAGTTGAGGAATTAACAAAACTATGCTATTTGTGTTTGTGAGAAAGCTGACATTCTTGGACATCCATGTTCCACTTCTAGCCCCAAGCTGATGGTTTTGGAAGTGTATGTAGATTATTGTACCTTGTCTGTGAGATGTCAAGAACATACCAAGCAATTTAGTGTTAAATCTGTGTCAGTATTAGCAAAAGCAAAACAACACAGTTTAAACCTCTTCAATCGTGGCTTTTGTTTGGATGCAATGTGTGAAGCTCTGAGCTCAGTCCTCTTAATTATACATCTTTTAACCACTGACATATAATTGCCTTGCAATTTACAATTCATTTGGGGATTCCACTGCCTAAAAGGGTATTATGTACATTGAATGTCAAGTTCTGAGCATACGGTTAAGAATGTATCCAACCCACGTGATTTTAAATACTCTAATATATTTTCAGCAGTGTTTTCTCAAAATTGCAGATTGAGTTTTGGGTCTTTCTAATAGTGACTAGGCCATTAACTTCTCTGTAGACTGCAGATGATGTCAGGAACCAGATTTCCATATGAGATAATGCTGATGCTCAGTATGGTGTAGCAAAGATTGCCCTCTCAAAGTTTGCTGCTGTGCTGTTTCCCAGCCTCTCTGAAGGACTATTAACTGTTTTGGGACAGGGTCTGTGGAGTGCAGAGGTGAAGTTTTGTTGCCTCGGAGCTGGTGTGTGCCACAAGGGAACTGATTATGCCCGCTTGCCAGTACTAAAAGCAGCTGGGAGCTGGCTTCTTCCTATCCCTCACATCGAGCAGGTTGTGCAGGTGTGTACCTGTGTGTATTTCAGTCTTTCATTTCTCTTTTTACAGCCATTTTGCAAGCCACCTTCTGTTGTCATATGGACCACCAATGACTGTGCTCAGCAGGACAAGTTGCTCTGCTCTAAGGGATGATGTCGCAGAGTGTGGCTTTGTTCTATGTCCTGCCTGTCCTTGCCCTAAAGACTTGCTGGGATGCTGTTTGTTGCTCTTCACATGTCCACAAAGGGCTTTCACCCAAAGGAGGAGATTTTTTTCCAGTCACCTGCTCAGGAATACAAAAAATTTGAGAAAGGGAGAAATGAATGTGTTACCAAGTCACAATCATTAATGGTAACCTCATAAGAAATACCCTGCTGGGTCAGAGCAAGGGTAGATTCGACCTAGTGTTCTCTCTTGGGTAGTATGAGTCAGTGATGCTACTTAGGAAGAGCATGAACGTCCAAACATTTTTTTAAAATGTTTTCTTCTCTTACTCCTCCACCATCTGTATTTGTTAAATTATGCACAATAGCAGGTACATCACTTATGTCCCCACTGTCTGTGAACTTCTCTATTGTCTTTTTGAACCTGGTAATAGTATGCTTCCTTAGCCTCCTGTGACAGCAAGTTCCAGCATTTCTCTACTCATGAGTAGTAAAAATGAAGCAGCACTACTTTAGTATGTTTTAAGTCAATCTCATCAAGTACCTCTAATTCTACTATTGTGTGATACGAGATAATGACTGCTCTATATCCACCTTATCCCTCACCATGTTTTTTTAAACCTCAGTCATGTCTTACATCATTTGGCATTTTTGGATTCTCTTCTGTTCTTTGCCCCATTGCTTCTGACCTGCTCAAAATCTTTTATTTATTCATCTTTTATTTATACTGGTTTCTCATTCATGCGTTGTGGCTAAAGCTAGTTTGAGCATATTCAGGGATAAATTATGTTTCTGTGGAACCTTTCTACAGCTTCAATATAGAGTATAAATGCAAAACCCAAAACGGCTTCCAGAAAGTTTTGTACCCTGATATTTTTTCAGTAAAACACAGCTGCTTAAGCATTTGCTTTTTCCAGGGGAAGTCCATATTTCCGTCATCTCTTACTGAATCCTGTGGGACAAAAATAATTTCTCCCCCACCCACTATTTAGCTAAGTGTAGTTTCAGTTCTCTTCAGTTAAGCGACATGTGCCTATTCCACACTTTTTGCTACTTGTTCTGTAGCAGCAAAGAGCTATGTTAAGAACTCATGTATATTTTGTTCAAAATAAAATGCTGCATCAGATTAAATCAGAATCAATAGATTTACAAGTCTTTGTTATTTGTATATATGGTATGCTATGGAAGTAAAAAGTGAAAGCTTCTTTAAGTACAACTTCAGTCCCTGATCCTGGCAGTGTATCCACACAGTGCCACCGTATTTCAGGGCTTCTATTTAAGAATCTACTAGTAAAAAATTTCAAGTCTGAGAGAGTTGCTTTAGGGTTTTTGTTATATAGCATTGGCTGCTAGGTGTATTAGCTTTCTTTTTGTTCATTGCACTTGTAGTTGCACCAGTAGATTCCTATCAGGTTTTTTAACATGGTTATATTTGCATGAGCTCCTTTTAGTGTATATGTAGACCAGAAAAAAAAAATTGTGTTCAAGCTCATTGGTTTCCCTGAGGATATTTGATATTTTTGCTTAAATTTTTCATATGGCACTGTATTTGTGCCCTGTTTCCTCAGACAAGTTAAGAAGTAAAATACTATGTCTGCCTTGATACAGTCAAGTTAAATGCAAAAATAAGACTTAATTATGAGTTAAATCCAAAAATAAGACTAGGGGCACGAGAATAAACCCAGGATTATAGTGGCTGGAAACTGTGGAGCAGTTTCTTTACAGAAGCTTAACAGAGGCATACCAGGTATGCATTTCTCACTGTTTACTTTGGAACTGTTCTGAGGAACTTTTTCTTTGGTCTGTTGCTTGATAACCTTCAGAAAAGAAATGTTGCTGGGTTGTGCAAAAGAGGAGGAGGTCATTGATCTGTCCAAGCCTCTGCAAGCATGGTAGTAGTAGCTTAAAAGAAGGTCGTAAATAAACCAGAAAGAAATAGAGTAGCTTGTGAGTCAGTCCAACTGCAAGATGCACTTGTTCTTTCAAGTTTTTCCATCCTGTCCACTATGACACCAAATACAAGCTTTGGTTAACCGTTGAAAGAAGCAGACTCCAGAGCAAAAGGCTTCTGTCACCTTTGTTCTGTGTATTAAATGCAATTAGTTCAGACTCATTTGATTACTTTTGCTACCATAGTAATGGAAGAGGCTGTCTGTCACACATAGCATCCAAACCCATATCACAGCTCCTGTATTTGGTATGCCACCATGGGATTTCTGTTTTTCTTTCACACTGTTACTGGATAATCCTAATGTGTACGTCAGTATCAGCCTTAACAAAGGTGCCCAAAAGGATTGTTTGGTTCTCAACATGCTAAAGAAGACATAGTTTACTCTTCCCATTCCATGTTTTTGAAGAGCACAGGCAACAGGGAACTTTTTTGTTCTTAAGATTGATGCATTGTGAAGGATGATACTCCAGGGGTTGTTTCCAAATATGTATAGTGTGTGCTCTATATTTTCCTATACTTCCATACAGTGAGAGAAGTTGGGAGAAGTGACTGGAACTGGCTTAGATGTCTGTGCTTATGTTGTGGCTGTCCGGTGTAAACAGAGCGTGAGGCCACTGCCCCTGGGGCTGTGTGCTTGCATGTGTGCATGGAAAGGGAACTGTGTGTATAAAGAGGAAATACCAAATGATCCTTATTATTGTCAAATGATTAATCAGGTCAGTTGTGCTAGTTACAGTTTGTAATGCATGTCTCCATTCTGCACTCTGTGTGTGCTGCACATGCATGTATGCAGCTGTTTGAAGAATTTTAAGTGTGTTTTTAAATTTTCAGTAGTCTTCTGTCCTTCTGCTTCTACAGCTAGATATATGCTAATGAAAGGCCTGGTTTGTGCATTTTACTGTTAGATGTTTGATAGGGTGTTTTGTTTTGTCCTAGTGACTTCAAGTTGCTTTTCTAGATCCCCTAGTGGCATAGCACTTGTCATTTTCTCAAGGTGTTTTTATACAGCGGGAAGTGAAGGCTTGTACCTTCACAAGAGGAGACTGCATCTTTCCTTCAAAGTGTGTACATCCCTCCTTGCAATATTGTTCTTGCCATTTAAGGCCTTGTCAACAGTGGTAAGCTGTACATTTGTCACATGCCTCTAATTCATGATATTTCCCGAATATCACTTCTGTGTACTTTCTTTTTCTTGGTATATAACACATATGAAACTGAACTGAGTACTGAATATATCATGTTCAAAATAGTTTATTCCAGTGCTTCAGGATGGCCTTTCTGAATACAGGTGAAACTGAGTGTAGCAGAGTAGCTGCAGAATGTGTACTGTTAATTTAATTGGAAACTTCTTTGAGATTTGGGGTTTTTCTGTTTGTTTAATTGGTTTTGATTTTATTTATTTTTTAAAAGGTGATTGTCAAAGACTCCATAGGGTTGAGAAATTAAAAAGTACCTTATGATTGCATGAATTTGCACTGTAGGTATCTATTTTGGTGGGGGAGGGAGAATCCAGCCTTTTGCCAAAATGACATTTCGGCCCTCCTGGCATCAATGGGAGTACTGCCTCTGACATAATTAGTGCCCGCATTTACCTACAATAAGTACAACAAGGTAGGAGATGCTCTGAAGACCCATGATGACCTCAGAAAGGAAGCTGCAGGCAGCCACAAGGTCTGAGGACTGTTCATTAGGTCATCAGGTATGGTAAAGAAAGCTTTTTTTTTAAAAAAAAAAAAAAAGCTTTTTCTTGCACTGCCTGCTGAAATAAAATTTTTCAGAACAAGGATAGTCACCACTGTTCTTGTAAGCAGAGATACTTGAAGTAAAACCTATGCAATCAAATGGGTTATTTTTCATTCAACTTGATTCCCAAAAGCAAGTGATTTAATCTGACAGTTAACCTTTTTCAGTTTGTAGCTCCTAATCGCTTTCTAGTAGATGAGTGGAGTTTTGTTTAACAGGTTTAAGTGCTGTGGCTGTAGAATTATTTTTTTCTTCCCCCAATAATTTCCTTTCACAGTTGCCAAAGATCTGTGACTGCTGATTGAAAACTCTTGCACTAGTGGATTTGGCTTATTGGATTCTAGCTGAACTCCAGGTCTAGCGACTACATCTAACCACTTAGTTTTTAAACAGTAATAATGTCTATTTTATTCTGACTGACTTTGACCTTGTTGATATTTTCCTTAGACAATCTGCTTCATCTTGATTCATCATCATTCCAGGATAGTGGTGTCCTTGGGGCTCTCTCTTAACATTGATATGGTACAGAAGATTTAAAATCAGGTATTGTTTTGGGTCTCTCTTTCCCGCTATGATGAAACAGAATCTAGAACTGAATCCATTTTATTTTCCTTATGTGATTTATCATAATATTTTTGGTTCTTTCAGCTGATGTTCACAAGGAACAGAGTCACGTGATGTATGAAGGCAAACACATACACTTCTCTGAGGTTGACAATAAGCCCTTGTGCTCTTATAGCCCCAAACTGTGCAAGCAGAGGCGACTTAACGGCTACGCCTTCTGTATCAGACACGTTCTGGAGGACAAGACCGCACCCTTCAAGCAATGTGAATATGTGGCCAAGTATAACAGCCAACGCTGCACCAACCCCATCCCCAAATCTGAGGACCGTAGGTGAGTTGTGGGTACCCATCTGCAAAGTGGGAAATGGCTGGGATGTAGGCATAAGCTTTCCTTTAAGGTGCTGCCTGTTTTCAGGATGAGGGAGGAACTGGCCTGAGTGGCTTGAATTCCAGGATGTTCTTTGAGGGTTTTGTTTTAAAACCAGTAAGCTTTATTTTATTTTCTGTGGAAGTCAAGTGCTCAGAAAGGGGGCAGTAAATTATTCCCAAGGAAGAGTTTGGGAGAGTTCATTTAATTTCTCAAATTCACTATAAACTGTGGATCAAACCTGCTACACAATACCTGCTGTCCTAATTAACTTGCTTTTTCACTCACAGTAGATGCTCTTAAAAAGGCCTGCTTGTTTGGCCAGCTGTGCTAAAAGCACACTTCCATCTGCTTTTTCAGGACAAACAGTTGAAAATGCCTATCTTTTGGGTTTAGGGAGCAGTGACACATAGGGATGAATCCAGAATTGCAGTTCATTGTTTGTGATTTGGTACTGGTCTGTAGTGTTGTATCACTGGAATAAAATAGATGCTACTTGATAACAGACAGGACAGCTGGGAAAGTGCTGTCCACTGCCTTTATTCTTTGCTTTCCCTTTTTGCTGCCTCCTCCCTGCCAAAATGAAGATGCCCAAGATGCCCAGGTATTCAGAGTCTTGCAAGAGGTAGTGCTTGAAGTTGTTGGAGACCTGGGAATTGAAACCAGATTTCTGGAATGGCAGCACATACTGTAACCACAAAGACATTCTTCCTTGCTCTTTGTGAATTCCTGAACACCAGTCTCCTGAACCGTGTTGCCTGGGCTGAAATAGCAGAATTTGTGTAATTTTGGCTACCGGGTATATATGACTTTAATCTTTTAGTCATTGTTGCAGGTTTTGCTGGTAGCACAGTATGTAATTAATGTGTATGTTAACTATCTGAGGCTTGTTCTGTTAGAAACATTTTTTTTTTTTTTTAACCTAAAATATAAACAAAATACACCAAAAAAGGATCATGCCACTATTCACTGACCTTTCCCATTATTAGCTGCCATTCACTAACCTTTTGCATTATTAGCAGTGTTCCCACTGTGCCCTACATATAACTTCCTTCCCAGCTCACAGCTCCCTCTCTTGTCTGAAACAACAGTTTGACTGTGCTCTAAATTAACTTGCACTTCACCTGCCATTTCAGTCGAGGAGACTGATGAAGTGAGAAAAAAACATGTATGTTTGTCAGAAGCTGTAGGGCAAATGCTCAAATGGCACAAGATGAATAACTTTAAGCTGTAATTTGACAGTCGGTGACTGTTTCTTTGCTACTGTACAATTGAGGCTCTTTGGAAATAAGCTTACAGAAATGATTGTGGAAATTGTTAGCGCAAATGGTATGCTGAAATTTCAGATGCTGACTGAGCCAGAGTTGATGTTTACCAGGGTCATACTTAAAAACAATAGAAATAATAGTACTTAATGACACTTCTTTAGGTCTCATATGTTCCCATGGAATTTGAGATTTTCTTTACACCTTGAATTGAGTTCACACTTTGTTCTTTTTGATTTTTCTCAAGTTGAAGTGAAGTGTGGTCATGACATCTGGTATATGTTATATTAGAATAATTCGATTGCATGTCGAGTGTCACATTACAGTATTTGAAGAGGACAGCAGGTGTCTGAAGGAGAAAATAAACTTTTAATTTCAAATGAGAGGATGTGATAGTTCGAAAGAATATTTTAAAAGACTGCTTCTCAGGGCAGAGTTTAACAATAAAATTTAATCAGCACTAGTGATGAGACTGTGTTTGCACTAAACTTTTGGGGTTTTTGGCAGGCAAACATTTATCTGTTTCTTAGGAGACTTTTTTCACACCCTGTTTAATATAAAGATGTTTGCTGTGTCTGAATTCTTCACTCATGGATTTTAATTTTCTGTGTACAAGATTACTGTCAGATGGTCATTTTGTCACAGTTTTGGACAGGTAACTGTACATGATCAGATGCAGGCTGTATGATGTTCTGACAGCTATCTTCTTGTATACTTTTAAGGATTATAAAAAATAAAACATCTCAGCAGGATGCATGCATTATAAGCCAGAAGCTTCACAGCCTGTCCACAGAAGATAAATAATAATAAATAAATAAAAAAAATCACTTGACCATAGACAGATGAGATGCTACCAGCCACAAAGATATTTAATATGCTGCCAGATTTCTTATTAACCACTAACATTCTACAAATTAAGTCTATTAGTAGTGCATGACTTAGTTGCCTTATTTGAAGTCTAGTTTCTCTGTTCACTTTTTTTTTTTTTTCTTTAAAGAATATACATGGGATGGTACAAGCATAGGTTTTGTATCTGTATTTCCTTTGAATATATGTCTCCTAATCTTTTCATATCCAAATACATGTAGAGCCAATGAAGCTCAAGTTAATTCTTAAGTATAGGGTTATTGCAATTTAGCTGGGTTAAACACCATTTTATTTCCAATTCTTCTTTTTCAAGAGAATCTTTAAATATATGCAAGATGCTCTCCAGTTTATTTGGATCTTCCTTTAAATAAGTGATAGAACTTGATAGCAGTCTGGGATGTACTAGGAAGCAGAATGCAGTTGTAGGTGGAGGACCTCACTATTTGGATTCTTGCTCTCCCAGTGATGTGGGGAAACTGTTCAGATGGTCTTCAGAGCCTGTCATCTTTTGTGTGTTTAATGTTACATTGGTTCTAATGGATATCAACCCACCGCTCTTACCATATGTGCTGACAGCATTTGACATTACCTGCACAGAATAAGTGCCTTTGGCACACCAAGTAAGGAAGGGGCTCTTTAGTCTAGAGAAGAGAAGACTGATAAATGTTTATCAATATATGAGGGCTGAATGTCAAGAGGAAAGGGACAGCCTCTTCTCACTCATGCCCTGTGACACGACAAGGGGGAATGGATGTAAGCTGGAGCACAAGAGGTTCCACCTTAACATGAAGAGGACCTTCTTTACTGTAAGGGTCACAGAGCACTGGACCAGGCTCCCCAGAGAGGTTGTGGAGTCTCCTTCTCTGGAGACTTTCAAAACCCGCCTGGCTGCGTTCCTTTGTGACCTGTGCTGGATTGTATGATCCTGCTCTGGCAGGGGGGTTGGACTCGAAGATTTCCAAGGTCCCTTCCAACCCCTGACACCCTGTGATACTGTGAAGGGAGGAAAAAACCCACCTTAGATACCCAACGTGATACTGTCAGCTGAGAATAATTTACAGGCAGGTTATAGAAATGACATATTGAGCTGCTAAGACAGGCACATCAGAATTGGCTCTTGTAGGGCCAGCTTGACCCTAATGGGTTCTGTGCTCAGATTCATGTGAAAGGATCTGTGCTACTTGCAGATGCTATTCCAGTCTTCCCAGTAATCTGACTTCTGTGGAGCATGAACTACTAACACCTTCCCTGGCATTACATCTGATCCAAAGAATTTATTGCCTTAGTTTGGCTGCTTATAGACTGATTCCTGCACAGTCAGTTAACACCTGCATGAGGCTCTGCAGTACTGCATAAAATTAGAGCCAGTTTGGGCCAGGACCGACTAAAAAGCCATCCTGGAACCTGAAGGATGGGGAAGTGGGTGGGTGGGAGTGTGCCTGTCTGGCTACACATGGGACTAGCTAGAGCCTGACAAGGCCAAGGTTGAGTTGGTGCTAATGAATTATGCCTAGCCAAAGCTGCCTTCTATACGCAGAAGACTTAAGTGCGCTTCCCAGTTTGTTCTTGCCCCTTTTAGTCCAAGACTCATCCTAAAGCACAGAGCGAAGTCAATATGTACTGAAGTCTGCAAGGGCAGGTGATCTGTATTTTCATTATGTTATAACCTGGCATCTATGGATTTGTGTCCAAAGGTGATGCCTGTGTAAGATGCAGTTGGTTTTCAGTGATGCAGTGTGGTCAGTTGAAAGAGACAAAGCTTTATTCTCTAGCATATAAAAATGTTTCTGTTAGAGGTAAATGAACAAGCAAGACCCTTAATAGCCTAAAGCTCAGAAAATGTTAGCAAGCTTATTACCTTTTCATAGGTTTAATCACCTCTTCTATTTTTTACTTTATGTTTTTCACAGTGAAAATAGACTAGCCAGATTTACCTCCTTACATTGGCACAAGCACAAGTTGGAATATATTTAAGTTCTGAACAATACAAGGGAAGCATTTGCAGTGAGAAAAACCCCACTCTTTTTATTGGGATAAGGGGAAAAAATTCCCTTGTGCTTATTTTGTCTCTTTATTGTTTCACTTGTCATACTAAAAGTGGTCTTGTAACTGATCTCAGTCTTGTTCAAACAAAATATTTAAAAGTGCTTAATTTTAATTATGAGAATAGTGTTCTTGACTTTAAGGGAAGCTTTACTGAACCCTCATTATGTAGTTTTATTTTTAGAAGTGCATCTCTCAGTATGAATTTACAGTATTCCAGTGTGTGATACTAAGGACTCCACACATTGCTGGCTTTCAGCTTGCCTCATCTACATTTATTTATTGCTTCCAACTTAATGTAATAAAGAAATTATTTAGACAATAATAATTAGCAGTACTTTTCAGCTTTTTCTGATTTGTGAATCCTTACGGGTGTGGATCCCTGAAGAAACTTCATATATATGCTCCTTAATCATCTCCATATATGAAGTTGCTTTTTCTTTTTTACCTTTTATGGATCCTTTAGAAGTGGTTCAGATACTGCTTCTTTAGGGGTGAGTCAACAAGTTAAAAGTCAGTGAAATGCAGTGTTAAAACTTTTTAGGGGTTTGGTTTGAGCTTTTCTGCTATTTTTTATTCATGAAGACCTGGAATAATTTCATTTTAACCTATTTGTTAAAAAAACCCTGGCAGTTTTCTTATATTCAGACTGATTAGATTTAAAAGAATACCTTCATGGGTATTTGCTTATCTTGTCTGTAAGTACATCGATGTAGACATCATTCTTTCCTCATATCCTTGCTTTAATCTATAAGCTGCAGGTTATAGATGGGTCGTGTAGGTGCAGCAGTCTAATTGCTGGTGACATTCTGTGGAGGCAGGAGGGCCTGCCTGTGTGAAACAAGAAAGTGGTCAGGTCTAGGTTCCTACATTTCTGTCACTGGCTTGCTTTAATCAGACAAAAATTGTTTATTTCTTAGTATGTTATCTGTGGCCATAAATTTTAAGTCTCCTTTTAATTTTTGTTACAAACTTTCAAATACTATTTTCATTTTTTCCTTTGTTTTTATTATATCTTGAAAAGCTTTTTTTTTTATGTTAGAAGAGCTTAAAATCCATGTTTGTGGATTGTATACATATTCCTGTCATTGTGTAAACATTTTCTAGGAGCAGAGAATTTCTTTTAAACTAGAGTTTTGTTTGAAGAACATACAGCTAATCTTCTGGCTACAAGATTGATTATGTTAAACTGCAAAAATGAAATTTAAATATTTATCCTACTTGTTCATTAAGTGCAAGTAGTGACCCTTCTCAGCAGGTGTCTCTAGTGAGTTTGGCCATATAAGAAACTGCTCACTACTATGGTAGAATTTATAGTAATTATGTGTGTGCTGATGAAAATGTTAACTACTTCCAGTGGAAGGACAGCCAAATGAAAGGAAGTAGTCACAAAGTACTTTTTCTTGTGAGCTTTTGAAATGATCAGAATTAATGGTTTGATTTCTCACTGGTTTATGTATCAGACAGTCCTTTTGTTTTGTTCATTTTGTTTTGTGTTTGTCCTATTAGAGAGTAAATAGTTTGAATGGTTGTGTGTGAATCTCCTTTAAATGATGAATGAAGACTTTTATGTTTTAAGATTACAAATTGTCACTTGTATAAGTTTTTGGTTTCTGTTACAGGTTGGGAACACCACAGTTACCTGTTGTATTAGAAGCAGTTGTACACTTCTTATAAAACCTCTTGTGTTTCAAACTATATTTGTATGAGATGGGTAGGGTGTGGGCTTCCCTTCAGTGCTGTTTATTCTCTTCAGTTTTTATTTACAAGAGTGGAGTTAATAACTGACTGCTTTTACTTTTCAAAGGTACTGCAACAGCCACCTGCAGGTACTTGGCTTTATACCGAAAAAGGAGAGGAAGAAAAAGAATGATCCCATAGAGGAGGTAAAGGTCAGACATCAGATGGATGCTATGGCTTTCAGTCTGACAGTGCCCACTCTGGCCTTGAAGATGCCCAACGGACTGGATGGGATGTCCCTCTCCCCTCCAGGAGCTAGGCTTCCTCTCCACTACCTGGAGGCAGAATTAGAAGACCCCTTTGCTTTCAATGAGGAGGATGATGACCTAAAGAAAGGGGCAACAGTGAGGAAAAAGTTGCAGAGCAAGTTGGCTCAAAACCGGCAGCGCCAGAGAGAGACAGAGATTTTAAAAGTTCGTCAAGAGCACTTTAGCCCCCTTCCTGCACCTTTGCAGCAGCAGCCTCTGCAGCAGCAGCACTCCCATCTGCCACCTTCATCAGCTTCACTAAAGCCGACAGGGCTACCGCAGGGCATAGTCTGCAAGTCACCTCAACCTCCGAACACCAGCCTACCAATGCAGGGAGTGGCACCCACCACACACACTATAGCACAAGCTCGGCAGTTGTCTAACAAGAGACCTCTGCCTCTCCTGCCACCCACAAGGGCTCCTGTCACGGACCCTCCAAGGACTGATCGAGTCCTCATGAAAGCCACAGCCTTCTCTCCACACTCATCCTGCATGAGCCGGCTACAGAGACTGGTGAAACTGTGCACTCGAAAACAGCAACTGGACACTGATCTGTTTCCACATTTAGGTGGGTAGATAATAGATGCATTGCTGCCTTATTTTTTTAACCTGAAACCAAAAGTCAAAAAGGGAGTGTCTTCCTGGCCCTGTCCTGCATTCATGTGTGGTTCTTGCAAAATAAGCCCAAACTAGGTAATCTCTTGGTGTTTTCTTTAGCCCCAGTTCTCTGTGATGGGAATGCCTGGAGCTGTCACATACAGTTTATGGCATTTTTAATTTTTGTTCTTCATAATATTCTGTTAACCATTTGAGAAATCGGACTGAAGTGTACAAAACATTGCTTGGGTGATACAGACATTGTATAGAAAGTTTGCGACTTGAGGCGCCAGCTGCAAAGGTTAGATTGAACATTAGATATGTGACAAGGGCACATTACAAAATGAGTGCAAGTAAAAGTTTGGAGATGAGTCTCATTGTTCTGCAAATCCAAATTTCCACTTGACTGGGAAAACTGGAGGACAAGAGATTTTTCTTGACTGGGTCTATTAATGTACAGAATGTGGATGAACAAAAGCAGAAGACTACAGCAGGAAGGCAACACTGTTACAGATGGTAATTGGAGAGGTGGAGTCTTGTCCACATGTCAGTGCAGGAGTAGTGTCCTCCTTACTTCCTATCTAGAAACCCTAATAATCAATTGCTGCTTGTGAAAACCTAAGTAAATATAACCGACTTGCTGCTCTGGTATTAGTGCTCTGTAAAGCTTTAAAAAGGCAGCTGACCTCATGGCTTATTTATCTGATTATGAATACAGACCAAAGTACATCTAGCTGTCTTCCTTATCTCCCTTACCCTCCAAAGTTATCTTAATTTTCTGCTTAGTTTTACATTGTAATTTTCTAAATAGTAAAATACTGACAGAGAAAAGGGAAACAGGAGTTTGTGTGATATTAGAGCAGGAAGGCCATTTATGATTTTTATTTAAAAAGAAAAAAAAGACTTCAAATGAATCTGCATGTTCTTCATATAACATCTTATTTAATTGCAAACATCAGTAATTTTTGCTCTTTCAATTAACCTTTTTTTAATTTGCTGTTAAGATCTGCCCTTTGGCACTCATGGGATAGCTTGACTATTTGTTCAGAAGATAATTAGCATCCCATAGCATGGCTCCAAACGACATTGTTCTTCGGAAAAACACTTTGATGGTCCTATATATAATGCAGGTCTTTTGAGGAATGGCAACTCCAGAGGCATTTCTGAGTGTCACAGACCCCAATAGCTTAGAAATTGACCTGTGTTTTGAAAGGCTGTAGAAAGGTCACTTTCAGTGTTTAATGTTTTACATTCTCACATGGTGAAGAGAATACATTTTCCCAAAAGAGAGGCATAGTGAGAAAACTGATTAGACCTGTAAGTGTGCACTTATGCAGATGCATAACTGTATGTGTATGGAATTAGAACTTTTTACATTTGGCAAAGTAATGGAATTCACATATTAATTATGTGAGAGTGGAAAATATTTTTTTTTTAATTTATTCATAGTATGCCTTAATATTAAAGACTAGTTATGCCAGTTCAGAGAATTCCAGGTTTCTTTTTATATGATAGAGTAGCACTAGAGATAACTGCACAGAATCTTTGAAAAGAGGCAGTCTGTTTTATGTCTACCTACATCAGAGCCATGTAATTGGATATTAATTTAACTGCAGTCTTCAATATGAGTATGGTGAGCTGAATCTGGATTGGATTTTAATCCTTCATTTCTGCAGTGCCTATTAAAAGCAAAGCAGGGCGACCTCAGATTTTATTTTTAAACTTTGAGTAAATAATTTTTTACTTAGTATCAATTATGGACATCTTTGTCCAATGGTTAAGCTGTTTTTTCATTCTGCTGTGGAAGAGATGAGAGTTTAAAAAAAAAAAAAATTAAGTTGAAAGTACAGTTCTGGCATTTTATCAAATGTTCTAATGTATCTCAATTTAGTTCAGATGTGTATCTTAAAAACAGGAATGAAGAATAGAATTTTCAGGATGCTGAAGTTCCTGAAAAATAGGGTTTCTGATATTTCTGGTTTACATTAAACTATAACTTCTAAATTAGAAAGGCATCCCCAGCGATTGTACTCCAAGTGTGTGTGTGTCTCCAACTCTGAAAATAGATGACCAGGTACTGATGTACCATCTTACTTCAGAATCATCTCAGATACAGTCATTTAGTTTATTTTTAGCAAAGATGAAGTGCTTCTTAACTCTATCCCAACTGCTGCTCCATTCTCAAGGGGCACACAAGAAAGTGAAAAGGTAATAATGCTGGCTTGTAAATAATTTTATCCCACCTGCTGCAAGGAATGGGCAAGAATTCCGTGGGATGTGGGGGAGAGAGTAGGAAAACTACAGAAGTTGAAGCTCCAGATAAAATGTCCCACCTGAGAGCTTACTGGACTCTCTGGCTGTCCTGTTTGATGATTGTGTTTAGCTTGACTGAGGCTGTTGGTGCATACTATAAGTGGCTTCTACTGCATCATCATTAAATGAAAGCATGCTGCTTAGTAAAAGTGCAGGAGTATTTGCATCTTTCCCTTTATCTCTCTTTTCATGCTAATGTATGCATTTGGCAGGCAATTTACAGAGACTGAGCAGAGGAATATCCTATGTAGCTGTGTATCTGTCTGTCCATGCTGCTCTGTCTTATGGTTTCCATATTCTTCCCGTGTTTTGGCACAAAGCAGGCATTGGAATATAAACATAAATTAAAAAGTGGCCTATTTAGATCATATAATATTAAAAATTGCCAGGCAGTCAGTTTTTTAAGGCAGGGAATTCTCTCTTACTTGATCTCTAAAGATTCCACGTGCTTCATATGAAAGATATAATGCTTTTCTGTGGTTAAGAAAGCTGGTAATTTTTCTTCCAGTGCTTATGGATAAAGAAGCCAGTAAGGATTTTAAAGGGAAAACTCACATTTGACAAAAATCAGTGCGTGCTATTTGCACACTGTAATGGAGCTGTTAACTGTGGCTTTTCCTGCATAATTGAGAATATTACATGATTTAGCAAAGATAATTATACTTGTGACTATACTACACATTCATCTTTTGTGCCATAAGTTGCTCAGAGATTTATAAGAAGTGGATACACTTTTCATCCAGCTTTCATGTTTTCAATTCCCTTAGGGCTGGATTGGTCTGAAGACAGTGGAGAAGAATTGGAGGATTCAGAGCAAACCTCCCCTTACCAAGTTGCGTGGTCTATCCGAGAAACCCTCGGCTATGAGAGACATGAGTGAGTATGATTCTTTAGGGTTTGTGATGGAATAAATCATCTAAAGGTGAACTTTACTAAGTAGAGTCAGTGGAACCTAAGCACTTGTTTGAGTGCTTTGCTGAAACAAAGTTTGACCTCATTTGCTTGTAAGAGCTTGTGAAACAGCTTGTTGCCTTCTGTCCCAGTTTCCACCTAACTTAGAGACCTTTGTGCACTCTGCTATCAGAAGGATGCATCAGGAAAGAATATAAACTTATTTGCCTAAATGTGGTTAAGTTTAGTGTGATTTATTCATGAGTTTGTGTGCCTCGCTGAGTAAAGGTATTTCCTCAGTTAGAACCAAGGAAGGGAGTTGCTATTGGTTTCTTGTCTTTCCTACTATTTGTGAATAACTTTGCTAGTAAACTTGCTACATTTACTCATTAATCCTTATGGTAATTGTGGAGGATGTTTGTTTAATTTGTTTTCTTAAAGGGCATAACATTTCATAATTAAGTCATGAATAAACCTCTGTCAGATAGTTTGGAACATTGAAAGAAAGTGATGTGATTGAAGGCATAAGCAGAGCAGGTCTTAGCTGCTGGTGCAGAAAGGTTTACTGTGTGCTCCATATACTGCTAAGTCATGAATCTGAACTTAGAGCAGGGAATGATAATATATGTCTATTAGTGTAAGTTTTAAGGTGCAAAGTTAAAGCAAAGCATCACAAGCATAGTACTGTAAAGGAACAGAAGCAAGTTGATAAGAAATTTGGGGTCTCGGTAAAGTTTCACTGTTTCTATAACATGATTCTCTTCCATTATGCAACTGAACCTTTTGATACTACCTCTGTCTCCCATTTGCTCAATTTTTAAATACCACTCTTAGAATAATAATATTAATTAAATGTTATTTTGCTGTTGCATGGAAATTGTCATAACTTCTTACCATCTCTAAAAATTATCCCCAAGGTGAACAACAAAGCTGTGTCTCTGGCATCAGGGCAGACACCAGGATGCTAAATACCAAGAGCCTTCAGTGAATCAAAGCTTAATATCAGTGTGTAGAATTTCTTTTAAAAAAAGAAAGTTGTGGGGTTTTTTTTGTTTGTTTGTTTGTTTGTTTTTTTCCTGTTATGAATGATCATTGTTTTTTAGGGCAGCAGCAGTCAGAGAGAGTCAGCTTTCACAAACATTAATTTTAACTTAAAAGGCAACTTTTAAATAAACTGTTTAGAGAAAACATGAACAGACTTTCAGGCTTTTAATTCATACATAATTTTCAAAGCAGATATATCTATTAAATAACTTCCTTACACTCTTCTCTCTTTGACATTTGATCTGGTTCTTCCACAGATCTCTGTTTTTTTGTCAACTTAAAAAGGTCATCTCTGTGTATTTTGTCTTCTATTTGTCTTAACTTCCTTTGGATTCTTTCTACTCTTTCCACATACTGTGAGAAAATAATACCTCATCTTGACATTTTCTGTTCCATTCTAGTATTTTATGCACTTAAGTTAAACACTGTCTTAACTAAATCATGATGGATAAATTTTTGTATGATATTGTCTGTTTTTGTACTTCCATCAGCCTGCCCAGTGTTAGCTCTTCAACAACTTTCCTAATTTTTTTTTTATGGATAAACATTAATATATTCACTTGTTGTTAGCCTCGTAAAACTTTATTTCCTATTCTGCCAGCTCTTGTAGAGGTTTTTATTACCTGAACTGTTTCCCACTGACACTTTTGCAATGTGATTCTGTCTGCTGCTGAAGATGAAGTTCAGGCTATTTCTTGGGTGATTTGATTTGTCAAAATGACTGTTGCTAATCTGTTGGTGCAGACTGGTGGATCCAAATTTACATCAGCTGATGGCTTGTTATGACTCTAAATTTTGAAGGCTAATTTTACCAGAAAAACAATGGAGATTTTTCCACAACATTTAGATACTAAAATCCTATACTTAAACCTATAGATATTTACTTACTGTTTTTCAAAGTAAAATTAAAGCTATTTTTAGTCTGTTCATTTGTGTCTGAGCTTCTGGTCCTTGTATGAAAGGGATAACATTCCACCAGCTAACTCCATTCTATCTTCTTCCATTTGACTCTGTGGAAGACAGCGGGAGGGATGCTTCTCAGAACACATTAGTAAAACTGAAAAGTTAATTTCTGAATTGCTGGACAGGTTGTTCTCAACATTTCTGGTTGTATAATTGTGAGAGGTATCCTCTAACTTTCTGTGGAACTTCCTGTGTGATACTGTAGCTGCTCTTAGACTCTGAAAAATTCACCAGATTGGTTTAAATTTAATGTCTTAACAGTAATACATTTTTTAGTTCACTTGCCTTCAAGCTGCTGTTGCCAAGTAGGATTTGTTGTGCTGATGACAGTTCAGTAGGAGACTTTATCTGAGCTCTGCTTCTTAGAAAAAATAGCAAAGTTGTGCCTGTTAGAAGTAGCTTTGCCCCTTATCCTGTTGGAAGCTAGATGCCACTTGGTTTCATTTGTGCTGTACAGGATGATGCTGTATGGTTTTGGGGTTTTCTGGTAGTGGTCATTGCTGATTTCCTGGTTGTCTTAACATAAATGCACATGCAGGTTTGGTGATTGACTGCTTTAGCTATACAGGTTCATCTACTGACAGATAATGGTTTCTGCATGCACAAACTTGCAGCCTCGTATATATTGACTTGCACTGGAGGCCTTCAAGTGCTGTCATTTATCAGCCCAAATAAACTATGGGTGCATGAGGTACTTTCCAAGTTTCAAGGAAGCCCACCTCCTTGATGTAGGATACTGGCCTTTTTGAAGACACAAAGGCTCAGGAATATTGGTAGAAATGCTTTTGTTTAGATGTTTCGTGGATCTGGCCTCCCATCCAGGTGAAGGATCTTTCTCTGGATGCTTGTAGTTGTGATAAATTCTGGGTTCATTTTCTAATACTTGGTTTGTCTCATCACTCTCATTTAAACTTGATAATCCCACCTAAATAATGAAGGGTGGGGGGGAGGACTCAGAGAGTTTTCACCATCACTAAGGCCATCAGAGCAGATGCTGCAGGTGCCACAGCATGGTGTTGCAGTGATCTGTCAGCTGCCATCTTTTCAGGGGCTGGGGACATGTGTGCCCCTGTCAGGGCTGCTGCAGTAGTTTCTGCCAAGTGCGGTTGGAACTTCTGCCATTTTTGAATTTAGATTTGATGTCTCAATTAATACGGATGATGATTAATGCCTCTTCTTATGCTTATAAATATCAAAAGGGCAGGTGTCAAGAGGATGGCACCAGTTTCTTTCCAGTGGTGGCCAGTGACAGGACAAGGGGCAACAGGCACAAACTAGAACACAGGAAATTCCATCTGAACATGAAGGAAAAACTTCTTGCATTTGAGGGTGACAGAGTGTTAGAACAGGCTGCCTTGAGAGTTTGTGGAAGGAGTCTCCTTCTCTGGAGATATTCAAAACTTGCCTGGAGACAGTGATGTGCAACCTGCTCTAGGTCACCCTGCTTTAGCAGGAGGGTTGGACTAGATGATCTCTAGAGATCCCTTCCAACTCCTACCATTCTGTGATTCTGTGTGATTCTAGTCTTTTAATCTACCATATTCATATTGTCACAGTCATCTGTGGTCAAAGGTTTGCTTTTCTTACTCTGTCCTTTAATTTTGAGAAATTGGGTTCCTGTGATCACAGGATTCCAGGATGCAGTGCTTCGAGGCAGGAATAAATGTTTGAGTTTCAGTAGTAATGCAGGAGTTGGTGCTGGCCATAGTGCAGGGAGGAATTCCTTGTGGGAGCAGTGATCTGGATGGAAAGCAGGAGCTGTTCTCTGTCTTAGATGAGTGAAGTTTTCTCCTAGATTATTTGATTACTGGGTCTTGTAGTTTAGAAAGTACTGGAAAACAAATTACTCCAAGACAAGGTAGTTTTTCACATCCTACACTGGAATCCAGATAAAGTGAGCATTGCAAGTAGCAAGCTTGAAAAGGGAGTGTGAGGCTTGGTGTCCCTCTGTACCAACTCACTCGAGCAAATACCAATACTGTATTATCAAGATTGGATTTAATAACTCCCAATAACTAGAAGAACTAAAAGGAAAAAGGGAAGGATATTCAAATTCCTCCTTACAGAGTCTTGAAGTATGATTGCTGAGTTATTTCAGGGTAGAGAGCATATATTCTTGTACCCTGATGGTACCTGACTGCTCATGCTACCCTTTTCTTCTGCTTTGTGCTGCCTTTGTTTTCTTCATGAACATTCAGCAATAATTCCCTTGTTGTTTGAACATGACAATCTTAAAGGGAAGGGCTGGCAAGAAGCATTTTGGATTATCAAATGGTTTGCGTGTGCTTTCAGAAATCTTTTAAATTAAATGTCACACATTAAGTTGAACTTCAGAGGTTATATGTGCAGCCTAAGAGAATAAACTAAATAGAAGTTGGTAAACTTGTCTATGAAAGGACAACAATAAAAGTACCTTTCATTTTCAGTGCTTGCCTAGTGAAAAAGGAAGCTTTACTGTGATATTGTTAGGTTTCTTTGAACATAAAAATATGTTGTGGTTAATCTTACTGGCCTGGAGACAAAACAGGCTTTTAGAAACTTTTGGCCTTGTCCAGTGCAGGTATGATTTCATTCTGTGTCTTGCATATGTCTTCATCTACTTTTTAAAAATGAACTCATAAAGTGAAGTTCAAATTATTTTAACATGCTATGAATTATCTGTCTATTTCAACGGCAGGGAAGTAAAAAGTCTCAAATATAGAGATGTTTGCATTAAAAAAACCACTCCTTTGACTCAAAAGAAACTCCCTGTCCCCCCTCCGAATATTCCTTTAAAGCTAATTTGTAACCATATTTAAAATTAAATTAACATGTCTACAGCTTTGTTTAATAATCTTGGCCCAGAGCAGTAATGAAAAATCTTAAGACCTTAAACCTACCTGTATCTAACTGATCCCATCCATGTATTCCTGTTCACTATTAATATATTTGAAAAAGGAAAATCTATATTAAATAGCACACAGTTAATTTTTTTCTAAACAGATTGTTTTTTCCAGGTAGCATTCTTTCCTAAGGGATCTTAAAAGATATTTGCAATGTGAAAATATTTTAAACATTACATTTGTTAAATATTTTTAACAGGTTGTAATTGTTACTAAGCTTTTAATTGCAGAGAATAATTACTTGTTATTTATGCTTCTAGAAAACAGTTGTAATCTGTTTTAACAAACAAAATACATAGTATTTTACATAAAACTTTATAAAAATATGCATTTGTGTCAAGATGGTGTTTGCTTCTGTGGAGTTTTTGCAGGCAGCCTTAGTGGAGATGGGTACAGTCCCTTAAATTTTGCCTGTGTGAGAATGGAGTAAGAGTTTCCAGAAAGGAAAGTAGGTCTTGGTCATATTGCCTTTCAGAGACAGCTGTTCTGCCTGCATTTCTGGATCTTACTTTTTACTAAATATCATGGCTGGTATTTTGCATTTCTTCTGTCATCAGCTAGTTGTGGTCTGCTTTGCTTTGCACAGGTCTGGATGTCAGTTCATTCAGTCTAACTGGCCAAGCTTCCCAGTCTGAACGTTGTGAGCTTTTGACTTGCTTGATTTGTTTGGACTTTTTTCTTCCCCCTGCCCTTCCTTTATTTTACAAATAGGGAAGTTACCAAAATGCTTCTCTGTTCTATAAGGGAGAAACTTAAAAGGGAAAACTGAAGAAAGTCTGCTTTGCTTAGATTCAGTGTATGCTCTTTGTTGCTCAGTGAATAAAAAAAAATCATTCTGCAAACTAATGCTTGTTGTGGAGGACTTCTAGGTAGCTTGTTTTAACAAGGCTCAGTGATGATTTTTGTGTTTCAATATTTTTACTTCATTTAAATGAATGGGTTGACATAGATTGATAGTTTTGTTGATATGGGCCTGGACATTCAGAAAGCCAAGATAAATGGGAAAAGGCTTTCTTAAGCAAGCAAAGAATTAGATCAGTCTTTCATCTGGTCGCTGCTTAGCCCCATTCTAACTCTTCCCTCAGTACATTTGGAGTTAAATGTGAATTTCTTCATGGCTGTACCGTAACTTAACGTTAACTCTGCAGCAAGGGGAAAGAGGTATCAACTGCTAGCTGTGCGAGTGTGTATTTTGGGTTAGGAAGGAATATACTACCTGGAAGAATAAAAGGAATTGGAAAAAGTCAGTAGTTTTGATATTTGTCAGAATTTTGACCATTTTCTCCAGCATGACCTTTCTTCAGTAAATTTCCACCGCATAGTTCCATACCCTTGTCCTCTCCATTATTGCACTTTGATTTAAGATTTTATCTCATTTGCTGAGACATTTACAGTAAATAAAGGTTAACAGTGTAGTGGGGTATTTTGAACAGCAGGCTCCAGACATTTAAATATGTCAGAATTGATGATAAATTGATATAATCTCTAATAATGACATACTAAGAAGGGTAAGTACCTTTAGAATTCAAAAGGGATCCCACTCTTACTATTTCTCAATCATCCCTACATGATTGCAGTCTTTGGGTGTTTGTGGGGCTAGAAGATGGATGCCAACTTAACAATTCTATTAAAATGACAAATCAGCTTCCTTGGAATAAAAAAACAAACAAAACTTAAATCCTACTTGTTTTTCTTTTCCCTCTTCCAGGTCTGATGATGACAATGCAGATGACAGGAGTTCCAGGGTGACCAGACTTTGCACTTACTTTCAGCAGAAATACAAGCACCTCTGCCGCCTGGAGCGGGCAGAATCTCGTCAGAAGAAATGCCGGCATACACTCCGGAAAGCCTTGCTGCAGGCGGCCAGCAGAGAACCGGAACGTGCTGGGCAACTGATACAAGAACTCCGAAGAGCTACGTGTGCTCGTACCAGGTTAGACCTTCCCTTGTGACTGCAGCAGCCCAGGGTTTGGACAGGGTGGAGATGGGCAAAGTATCCAGCAGCTGAAATGCTGAAAACTGGAACTGGTAGGCACGCACAAGGCAGAAAAAACATGACACGTAAATGCCTGTCAGTAGAGTAAAAGAGTAAAAAAAGCCCAGTTCTTTAGAAGATGTGCATTCTGGTCTGGAGTTCACCAATTCAATTCAGATTTCAATTTTCAGAGAGCTTTTTTTAAAAAGTCTGTATTTCCTCTTAATCATCTTCCCAGCACATCAAACTTAAGCTCATGCTTTTTATTAGATTTAACTCAATTTAACATTAAATGAAACTTGGCAACAAAATAAATATCTTCTAACAACTCTGAAGGTTACCTTCTGTGGGAATTCTTTCTAGATAATGTCAACACCCCTCCAGCTCTCAGTATACTGAGAGTTGCTTGATTCTTATTTGGGCAGAAATAGGGGAAATCTGAACCCTGGCATTATGTCTTGGGGTATCAGCAGCACCCTTTTGCTGTTGTGGTTTTGCTTTACAGGATGTGTGACTGGGGAGGGGTAGGAGGGCCTCACATGAGCCAGTGCTGAGAGTGTATTGTTTATTGGATGCTTTTTCTCCTGGACAATGAGCTGTGGTTGGAGGGTTTATTGTTGGGGAGGTGGAGTGACGCTGAAGAGCTGCTTGGAGGTTTAATGTAGAGGTACATTACTGATTTACGAGTAATATGTAAATGTCTCCAAATTTAAACTACAGCAAAACCTTGCCAGAACTGGTAAGCTCCTGCTATTTTTTTCCTGTTATTTTTGCCTTTTATTACACAAAAAAAGATTATGTTGTTTTGGGCAGACAGGCAAAGCTAGTATGCCTGTTATCACTGCTCTGGTTCATTTAAGTAATCACACAGTCTTTTCAGTTATAAAATTTTTCACAGGAGTAATATTGCTAACTAAAACTTTGGCTCGGTCAAAGTGCACTCGATGACAGAAATGGCTGAAAGAAAACAGTCAGGCTACAGACAGCTTTTTGTCAACCTAGAAAACAACGTGTACAGAGGTGAAAGTCAGCCCTGGAATCGACAGTTTTATCTACACAAAGGTGACAAATGCCTCGAGAGCAGGCTAACACCAAGCGAGCTGTGTAGCACTTGCAGTACTCATCCACACTGCTATCTGGTCGCCTGCTTGCAGCTCAGGCTCAAAGCATTGAGGCTGTGCTGAGGAAGCACTGAGCTTTGGGCACCTGCTGGTGGATTGGGCTGTAGCACGTTGATCAAGGAGAGCTTTTACCCATGTTGGGCACGCTCAGGTCTGCCACTCCAGAGCTGAGTCTTAGTTTGTCTGAGCACATGCTTGCATGTAAGCTCTGGGGATGCTCGGCATGTTTTGATTTATGAACAGGCTTGGAAGTGCACTTGACTGCCCACATAGGCCTACCCAATACATTCTATTCTAAAGATTGACCTCATTTTAAGGGTCACCTGTGTGAACACTGGCCTACAGCCATCCTTGGCTCTATTGCAGGGTGTTGTAATATTTACATGGTAGTCGCACACAAGCACCTCTCATACCAATTAAGATCATGTGAAATAAATAATAATCCTGTTACTGCAGTCACACCTTTAGCTGTCAGTGACATCTATTCTGTATCCCCGTGTAGAGTCTGGTAGTAGTGTGCACCCATCTGGATCACGACACACACATGTGTGTTATAATTTTTCATCCTCCTGTGCAACATTCAGTGCAATAGTTGTGCTAAGTAACCTCCTGAGACTCGGTTCTTGTCTCTAAACTCTTTTATGCTTTCATTTTATTTTTTTTTTTCAGCACAAGCCAAGCGAGGCAGAGAGATGCAGAACCAACAACATGTAGTGGGTCTTCAAAGGGAGAACAGTGCACTAACAAGGCCCTGCCATTCACCAGACATTGTTTTCAACGTATCCTCTTAACTCTGTTTAGGAGTTGCATTCAAATGTGGAAGGTGTTCTGTTTCAGGGGGTTTTGTTTGTTTGTTAAATTTTTGCATTGACAACAAAGAAATACCTATTTGTTGGTGTCTCATCAACTACTTCTTTTAATTTGTCTGTGTGATTTGGATCTGTAGGCAGTCAAGATAAGTAGTTTGCCACTGTTATCTGTCATAGTCACATCATTTTACTTTGTAAGCTGTATTTAATGGGTGCAAGAAGCCTTTAAAAAAGCAACCAACTTTTCACAGCTGACTTGGTACAAACGATATGGCTTTCATACTGTTCTTGGTAGGTTCCAATAGACTAACTACCTATGAACAGTTATGGGAACAAGTTCTCAGACATAGTATAAAAAGTTGTCTTATGCTGACTAGGAAGATGGAAGTCTGAACTTTGCACTGTTTAAAGAAGCAGAATAGGAGTCGCAGAATCCATATTCTAGATGAGAAAGAATTCCCAGTGCTTGGGATTTCAAGCAAAGCCTGAAAAGGATGTTAAGAGTCAATGTATGAAGATTGCAGAAAGGAGGAGAGAGCACATTAGATGCGAGATTTGATTCTGAAGACTATATACAGGCAGAACTCTGACCTGAAATACTTAAGAATTCTGCAGACTTGTCTTCTTGCTGTTTGTTTTTTAACTGTTGGTGCTTTTGTAGGAGCTTTTGGTTTAGGTATTTTAACTCACTAGTGCTGATCTATTCCAGTCACTATCAGACTGCAGCACTTTTTCAATCTTTTTGGTTTGCAGATGCCTTGGTTTTCTCGGTTGATCTTTGTAGGACCCTTAAAATCAGTCTGCAGAGCAGTTCAAAATCTCTCCGAGAGAGCACCATGGTGTGCAGCTGTGTTTGGGATTTGCCTCATGATTATTGTTGTTGGGTTTTTTGTTTGTTTGCTTGTTTGGTTGGTTGCTTTGGTGTTTTTTTTTTTTTTTCTTAGAGTTTAAGTGTTCTTGCTTGTTGATGTGCGTAGAGCAGAGAAGTTTAGACGAGTGATTTTGCATTTGTGCTTGTTTTTTCCTTCTGCATTTTCTTCTCAATGGTACCCATCTCTCCTAAAATGAACAGTCTCTTGGTTCTGACCCACATGGACTGTTCTGTAGGTTTTCCATTTTCTTTGTCGTTTCTTTTGTGTTTTAACATTTTATGAACATACATAGTGATGTTGAGGTCTGAGAACTGTTCAGGATGGAGAGAGTTCTTCTAATGTTGCTTGAAAAAACACAATGAAAATCTATTTGATTTGCTGTAAGCCTGGAAACACTTTCACTCCTGCAGGGGATTTTTCTGAAAGAAATCTCAGCAAGCTTACATTTGGATTTACTTGACCTTTCTGTCTGATTGCACATCTTTTTTTCAGAGAAGCAGGAAGGATCTTGAAACTTCTTTGTCTGTGCTCTAAAGTTAAATGCCAAGAATGTACCTTAAAAGATTGAATTAAGAAATACTCTTTCTTTAATGTTTCAGTATGGATTGTCATTAGTCTGTAAGGAAATAATCCTGTTGACTACACTGTTCCAACTGCTACTATTGATCTATTGATTAAGACTCCAGGAAAAGGCTTCTTTCTGCTAAGAAATCATTAGTGAAATGGCTGCTTCTATAAAACTATCTCAATATATAATAAATTCATTAGAGATTCTGCATGAATGCAGTTTTACACTTGAAAAGTTGGATTTGAGCCTTACCTAGCTTTGAACTTGAATAACAACGTTAAGGTACTCATTAAAAATAACATCTATGGACAGGTACAGTTGAAGGCTCTGATCTTAATTAGATTGATAAATCAAAGGGTGTTCCTCCATCGTTGCCTCATGTGTTATTCCTGATGTAGAAATGCAGATATCTTATTGAACCGTTCTCAGCAGCTTTTCTCAAGTTGCACAGCCAAGTTTGCAGATGGTCAACAGTGCTCTGTGCCAGTTTTTGACATTACACATCAGACACCTCTCTGCGAAGAACATGCCAAAAAAATGGTAAGTATAAAGCCAAAACTGTAATTTGTTGTGTATTGAGATGATCAGGAGTTTAAACCCCAATCTTTCTATGAAGTCTTGCTTGACAACTAGCAAGTTTATGAATGTAAGAGCTCATTTTCTTTTATTCTTCTTATGCAGGTAAAACATGACAAACATTCCCAATTAGTGTAAAGCATCTTGTGAAAATCTTTTATATACTTTAAAGGGTATAATAAAGTGTGCAGGAGAATATCCTTCACTGGAAGAAATTTGATTCCTCTCTTGAATCAAGAAATAGAAATTCATTGTGCGAGATTCTGTGGTCATTTGTGCTCGCTCCCAGACCTTGCATCTGCATATAGGATGAGCCTGGTCACTGCATCTCAAGCAATCTCAGTACCTGGGGCCCAAAATATTTTCTAGGGGAAGTGTAGGTAGCAATTACAAGCATATGAAAAATGATTTTGTTACTTTATATGCCTTTTAGTGACTATTAGAATTTATCTTTAACCTCCTTCAGTGATCTCTAGATCCCAGAGGAAAAGCAGTGGCCTTACTACAAGTTGAGAGAATGCAGAAATTAAGATGATATCCCCTGATCTCCTTTTATGCCTCCCATCTTCCAGACCAAAACTTCTAGGATAATTCACAAACCCACTTCTTTCTTTCCCTTCCTTCAAAGCATTAGGTGTAAAACTGCCTTTTTTGTTGTTGTGTTGCTGGATTGTTGTGGGGTTTTTGTTACTGTTTTTGTCACTGTTTTTGTCCAGCCTCTCTTAATACTTGTGAATTACGGAGTTTTCTGGATTAAAATATGAGGATCCATGCTACAGATTTATATGGGATTTTCCCCCTCTCCCAGACTATCTTCATTGTGTCTTACAAGGTTTGCTTCTGTAGCTCATACAATCCTCTGCCATTGCCAGTATGATGGCAACTGAAAACTGATGATGATTTGATTTATTTTTTAACTGGTCAATGATTGTTTTACAAAAGCAATGAGGCCATAGTTGTTTACTCACATCCTTACCCTAGCCTTACAGTATTCATTCCCTTTCCTCAGTGCTGTCCCTATTTTATGGCAGTGGGCACTTGAGGATGCTGGCTTCAGCTGCTGCACTCTATCCCCATTATTGCCACCTCACAACAGTGGTTTGTCTTTAATACTTACAGGACTGCTGCCAAAGGTTACAGTTTTGCACTGATTTAGTTAGGGTTTGCTATATTGATTTTTAAAGTGACACTGCACAGTCTCCTATTTAGCATACCTCATAATTTGATCAACGTGATTTTTGCCATTAGGATCAATGAGGAATGAAACAGCTTAATTTTTGTAACCTTGCCTGGGTGTAAGTTGGGAATCTGTCTTGCATTACATGTGAATGTCTATGGAATGACCGGGGGAATAAAGCAAGCAAAGTAATACTTATTCTTTATATGCTCCCATTGCTATTGTTTTATTCCTAAAGGACAATTTCTTGAGAGGGGACAGCTCCCGTAAAGTTCAGCACCAGCAGCAGAGGAAACCCAGGAAAAAAACGAAGCCACCTGCACTTACCAAAAAACACAAGAAGAAGAGAAGGCGAGGCCCACGCCGGCCCCAGAAACCCATTCCCCCTGCAGTGCCCCAAGGGAACCTCACCATGCCTGCCAGTGTCTCACTGCCAGTAGAGATGCCCCATATACGGTCAGTGGTAGCACTTACCCAGTTTGCTTACTGCTAGCTTGAACACTGTCAATGAGCACTGTAGAAAGGTGGGATGTTGCTGTGCTGATCAGCATCTGGAGCAGGGCTAGATATTGCATCTCCATGTGACTGTTGGGGAAAAATCCTTAGAGTGGGTCATTTCAGATTTAAGCAATTACTGTGGTTGATGGATAAAATGTCTTGCTCCTGATGCCGCATCTTATGCATTTAATCAATAGGCTAAGTGTAAGCTTCCTAAAGAAACTTTCTAGAAGGATTTTTTTTTTCCCCTAGATGATGGGGGGAGGGGAAAAAAGAGGTGTGGGAAAACACTCATAGATGGATATGAATTTGTAGCTGTCATTTGGAAGAGTCAGAGTTGAACATCAGGAACTAATGGTACTTTCTGTCCAGGAGCCCCTCCACACCAGAGCTGAGTGCTGATGAGCTGCCTGATGATATCGCCAATGAAATCACAGACATTCCACATGACTTGGAATTGAATCAGGAGGACTTCTCTGATGTCCTGCCACGGCTGCCCGATGACTTGCAAGATTTTGATTTCTTTGAAGGTATCATTTTATTTTATGCTAACGTGAACACAGTCGCTGAAGAAGTGAGTGTTTCTAAAATGCATTTTGAGGGGTTGCTTGCTTTCCAACAGAGGTAATAAATTCTAGACCAGGAAATGTGCATTTGCTCCATTGTTTGTGAGTGCTGAAGTAGAGCAGACTTTAAGAAGGCTGGTGTGTATAGTTCTCTGCTTGCTCTTATAATTACTGCTCTGAAAATCCTAATTGGTTTAGTATTTTAATAATTCATTCTTACATTTTTACTGCCTGTCAGTGTTGCAGTTTAATCAAGAGTATTCTCAGTAATGGCATCTTTCTGCCATTGAGTGGGGCTGGAATCACAGTCAATGTCGGCCTTTGATAAAAGAAGAGTGTAAGGATGCAGTCTTTAAATACATTTTTGAAACTAGTTTTGGATCAGAACTGTGCTTGCATTCCTCGATTCTAAAGCTCAGTACCTATCACATATAGAAAGAAATTAGAATAGCCTGGAGTTGGAGTATGTGATTTCTTTGGTCATTTTCTGATATGACATGACATCAAACTGTCTTTGAGTTGAAATTAACCTAATTAATACTGACTGTATAAATTTTAGGCCCAGGCTGTAATGTCATAAGAAGGAAGTAAGTCTATGGACTATTTGTGTTATTGCAGCATCAAAGAAAATCTTATTTAAGTGTTTTTACTTTAGGTCTAGTAAGTTTGGGAGGCATCTTGTTTTGTGCTGTGTGGAAGAGGAGTGTGGAGAGAGAGAGTTCTGTCAGAAAGTGTAATTTCTCACTTCTCTTACCCTGCTTATGTAGTGAACACTGGTGAATGAAATTTTCTATGTACCACAAGCCATACTGGAAGGTTATTGTGCAGTGCAGCTTTGTACTGAACTGTCTATACATCTGTATTCTTCGAGTGCCAGTGCTGGGCTTGCCTGCGAGGAGCGCACTAACTTCCGGTGTCCCTGTTTCTGCAGGTAAAAATGGAGATCTCCTTCCAACTACAGAAGAGGCTGAAGAACTGGAACGGGCCCTACAGGCTGTAACTTCTCTTGAGTGCCTGAGTACCATTGGAGTACTTACACAGACAGATGGTGTGCCAGTTCAGGAGCTGTCAGATAGAGGGATAGGGGTGTTCTCTACAGGTGCTGGAGCTCCGGGAATACAGTCCTTGAGTCGAGAGGTTAACACGGATCTAGGGGAGCTGTTGAATGGGCGTATAGTACATGATAATTTCTCCGGTCTGGAGCTGGATGAGAATTTGCTCCGTTCTGCTACCTTGTCCAACCCACCTACGCCCCTGGCAGGGCAGATCCAGGGGCAGTTCTCAGCCCCAGCCAACGTCGGCCTTACTTCTGCCACTCTGATAAGCCAGAGTGGCCTTGGGGAGAGAGCCTTCCCAGGACAGTTTCATGGACTTCATGATGGCAGCCATGCCTCCCAGAGGCCCCACCCTGCCCAGCTGCTGAGCAAGGCAGATGACCTGATCACCTCACGACAGCAATACAGCAGTGACCATTCACACTCCTCACCCCATGGAAGCCATTATGATAGTGAGCATGTGCCGTCTCCCTACAGTGACCATATCACATCCCCTCACACCACATCCTTTTCTGGTGATAACTTGGCAGCTACCTTCTCAGCAGAGATGCCCATGATGGCACAGCACTTGCTCCCAACTCAGCTGGATGTGCCACTTAGCGGGGTGGTCAACCCCAGAACTCACTGGGGAAATCTTCCTGTCAATCTTGGGGACCCCTCTCCGTTTAGCAACCTTCTTGGTGCAGATGGACACCTTCTGTCCACCTCCCTGTCCACACCACCTACCACCTCGCACTCAGAGACCACACAGCCTGCCTTCGCCACTGTGACCCCCAACAGCTCCAGTGTGCTTCCGGGGTTACCGCAGACCAGTTTTAGTGGCATGGGTCCTGCCTCCGCTGAACTCATGGCCTCCACCTCCCCTAAACAACAGCTCCCTCAGTTCAGCGCAGCCTTTGGGCACCAGCTGAGCTCCCATAGTGGCATCCCCAAGGACCTGCAGCCCAGCCACAGCTCCATAGCTCCTCCCACGGGCTTCGCAGTGACCGGTGCCACCGCTACCAGTACCAATAACGCATCTGCGCCCTTCACCACCTCCAGCTGAGCTTGTCTGCCTGGCTCTGTGCAGGTAGATGGGGACCTGTGTTTTCTACCTTTCCTTTTTTTTCCTTTTTCTTTATTTTTACTGTCCTCCCTTCCCTTTTATTTTTTTTTCTTTTTCGGTTGTTGTTGTTTTTTAAGAGGGGGTTGAGGAGAAAACCCCTGCTTCAGTACTGACCAGGGTTAGCCCTCTGTGAACCTTGCTGTAGCGTTCACATGTGCTTGTTACGCACCGGTGCTCATTTATTGCAGGCAGGTTCACCGTTCCCCAGTAATTTCTTAAGGATACAGCACAGTTACTGGTTGTAATTGGTCTTAGCAGTAAGACTTAGAAATGGGAAGATACCTCAGATTACTGATGCATGTTACTGTTTCCTAGGGTTCGGATCAGTGCTTGCCATCCCATTAGCATCTGGTAGAAAGTTTTCCAGTGGGCAGAAGTCTCTTGATTTTTGATTTTTTTGATTTTTTGATTTTTTATTATTATTTTTATTTACTTTTTTTTTCCCAAAGGTAGCATCTGGCTTGGAAAACTTGGCTGCACGCATTGATTTGAGAATGGTGCACTGAAGTCATAAATCAAGATCATGGTTCAAGGATGAGTTTGACAGTTTCTTAAATAGTCTCTTGGCCTCCTCTGTGTGCGTGTGTGTGTTTGGGGTGCAGGGAGCAGCAGTTCCTTTTCTTCTTTTGGTGAAGAAGTGGGAGTTTTCCCTTTCCAGAACTGGTCACTGTTCTTACTGCATGCTGATTTTTAAACTTTTTTTTTTTTATTTTTAATTCATTGAGCAGCAGGGGGATCAGTTGACTTGTTGCCCAGAAATCTGAAGGCTGATAAAAAGTTAGTCCAGGGGAAAAAAGAAAGAAAATTAGAAAGATTGCAATAGATCATGGATTAGTGAAGATTCCTTTGCAGAACTTCCCTCCCTTGATGAATTACTGTGGCCTTGTAGCATTGATGATTTGCCTTTTCAAGTGTGGCTTTGTCCAGAACTCCTTGCCTGACAGGTGACAGGTATTTCTCAGCTGAAACCGGAAGAATTTGATTGGTATTCTGCCCATCCCCACAAGTCTAGGTCAGACCCTTTGGTAAGTTTCAAATGGATGCATTTCTCAAATGATGTCTAGCCACTGAGACTTTCTTGGGTAGCTTTTCACCCCTGGGAGCCATATAGTTTTTTCAACACTTAAAGGGTTCGATGCTCTGTATGGGAAGCTGAATGTATGTAAGGAGCTAACAGGAACCAATCAGCAGTCATGGCTAGCCAAAAGAGAAATCACTAAAGCAGAATAAGTAAGAATTCCTTCTGTCCACAAGACAGTTTGGCTTTTACTGCCCACCTGCTAAAGATAGTATTCAGACTCTTTGGTAACAATTTCAGTTTTTAAAGAAATGAGTCCACTAGTTTTTTAAATTTTTAATTTAATTTTTTTTTTTTAATCCAAGAGATAACAGCAGCAGAAATTTTGAGGTGTTTACTTACATCTCTTTATCAGGAAGGGAAAAAAGGAATTTGCTTGTGACTTTATAGGGCTCAAACTTGTACTCCTGACTTTGTAAAAGTAGCTACTAGTTAATACAGCAAGTGTTTGCTCTTCTTGGTTTGTTTCTGTGATGCGGATGAGAGAATAGAGAATCCCACATTTCAGACTCTTACTGCAGAAGACAGATTTCAGTCTGCCTTACAGTAAAATGTCCTACCTGCATATATTCTAGTCTGATTCAGGAAATTAAGAAATACCAAGCACATGTACTAGGGAGGCCTAACAAATTGTTTGAGCAAGGGGTCATTGAACAAAATTTAGTTGCTGTAGAAATTTTGTTAGCAGTCAAGCCCACACCAAAATCTCTGACCCAAACCTCTCCTTCCATCTTGCTAAGGAACAGAATTTAAATAGGATAGGTCTTGTGTCGTCTTACTATCGTAGCAATCATACTATCCCTCTTTTCTTGAAAGATTTGTCCTTATATATAAAGGAGTACGGATGATGCATATGTCCTTTCTGAAATTGCAAGTGTATGTGGGTGGAGGAATCAAAAATTATTTTCATGCTTCTGTTGTTATGAAGTCCTTATTTCATACTTGGTAAAATAGATCTTAATAATATAAGCCGAATATTTTTAAGTGGTGATTTAAATATGTTTGTAACATTTAAATGTTTTTAAATCATGTAAAAAGTTGAATTGAAGCCTATGAAATCCTGCTTGTGATTGTCCTGCTGATTGAGGAATGCCCAGTGGTATTGTGAAATGAGGCAAATCTGACAAGGCATTTATTATTTATTTTTGTATTATGTTCCCCATACTTCGTTGAGGAGACAACTGTTTGATTTGCAGATGATTTTTGTTGTGTCCGTATACCTCCTTCAATGTGTTCAGATGACTGGCTGAAAAAGAGTGGAGAACTAGTATACCAAATGGTTAATTACTCTGCTTGTGTATTCGTGTCATTTTAGACAATGTTCATTTTTATAAATTGGCTTTGGGACTTTGGTCTTGAAATGATTCTTGTGGCCATCAAACTTCTTAATGAAGCTGCAGCTAGTGCAGAGTCTATTTGCCCCACATCACATTGCTCTATCTTAGCAAATGCTGGGGAGGGAGGGATGAGAGGAACCAAGGAACAAGTTCTGCTTGGTCACATTGGTCTAAATTACAAAGGAGCTCTTTGGTCTAAGGTCACTGTGAGCTTGTACTAGTCTAACTTGGAACAGAACCCAGCTCCTAATCTGACCATTGATTTAGACAGGGAATTTCAAAAGCTGTCAAAGCAATGCAGGTCTATAATTCCAATTTGACATCAGTGGCTCTTATGTACCTGCATTCCTTTAAGGCAGCCTTGGATATCATCTCTCTTTCCCCGCTTAGACTTCATTTTTATATATCCCTTTATGACTCTTGCCTGAAAAGTGACTGTGTAACATTTTCAGTGAGCAAACTAAGTTTGCAATGAAGTTGCACTTTTCAAAATAAAATTTGTATACATTTGAAATAGGAATCCCTCTATCCTGTCTGACACAGAGTTCTAAAATAGGCCACCACTCTTGCCTTTTCCTGGTTCACCTCCCGTTGTTTCACTGCCATTGGTTTCATGGTTACAGCCTACCAAGCAGTTATAGGGCTTGATCTTAGGTTTACAAGGTGTATCATTCCAGGTGGGCTTCTACACCCTCACAACCTGTTGACTTCAGTGAATCAGTGTCTTACTATTGGATGTGAGAGATCCAATCTGAGAGGTACGTGCAGCCGGAGATGTTTCACACCTCTTCCTCGGGGAAATACTGCAGGTCTGGTTAAGGTAGTCCTCAAGGCTGTTATTTATGTGGTTCCCAAGTAGAATCCTTGCTCCCTCTCAAAGGTTTTTGAGTATCATCTCCTTGTACAGCAATTAGCACTCTAATCACCCTTTCACCAAAGAGCCAGTGTAGCAATTTTAGTCCCATTGATTTGAGATGGTCAATACCTGTCATGCCCTTTATGTGTTAACAAATGGAATAAAGCTAGTTGAGCCTAAAAGGTACTATCTTTACATAAGAATTGAGTTTTAAAGAATTGGAGAAAAAAATCCCACTGACTTAGAATAAAATACTAGTGACATAATTTTTGGTGACAATAGCACCTCAATTAGTCTTTTTATAGAAGTACATAAGACAAGATGAACTTAGTGTACAGAGAGAGGCTCATCGGGAACAGCCTCATGCTGGCCTGGTGTGTAAGGTATTCTGTAAGACACACTTCAATGTTCCCTTTCACTTAGGAAGAATTTATGCCAACTTTGAGGGCAGCCATATGCACTTAGATACCTCAAAGTTGTTTTGTTCTTTGGCCTTGTAATTACTATGATACAAAAAGATGTATGTATGATGCAAGAAGATGGAAAAGATGCATCATTTTGTCTCCTCTTGCCCTCCAGTTCTTCCAGGTTCTTGCTTAGTTTCCTTCTCATTAGTAGCACACTTCTCTCGACAGTTGGACATAAAGGCTTTAAATTGATAATGCTGAGAGGTAGCGCAGTTACAGGTCTGCCTTGGGCACTGGAGAAGACTGCAACAGATAGACTTAATTCAGCAGGTTAGCAGAGAAGCCAAGGGAAAATGAGTTTTGAAAAATTGGGAAGTTCTGTCGTGAGCTGTTAGGCACAGTGTGATTCTATTGGCTTCAGGGGCATGATCAAAGTGAAGAGCCTAGGACTGAACCTGCAAACCAGTAGCCAAATTCAGTATGAAGCTTCAACTAGCTGTAACCACAGTCTGGGATTGAATCTGCTTGCCTGGAGAGTCTCGTGAAGGAGTACAATAAATAGTGGACAAGTCTCTTCCCTGAGAAGCTGGCTCTGGTGGTTATGTGTATGTGGTGTTAGTCTGCTTCTGAACTGCAGCTCCTCCCTGAGCTCTTGCAGCATTGTGGCTGCTGTGTTTCCCCATAGGCATCAGAAGGGCTTCAGGGGTATTTCTCTGTGTCTCTGCTGCAGTAAGCTGAATCCACCGGTGAATTCTCCAACAGCATGAGTCTTTCAGCAGGGAAGAGGGGAAATTTTTTAGAAGAGCCAGCTACATGTAGTTGAATCTTTCAAGACTTGTAGAGTGCAGGGACAGTGGCAGGAGTTGCTTACAGCAAACAAACAATAAAACTTAACTTCTGCAGGGAGGCATTTGTGTGGGTGTCTGGGCAGCGTCCTGGTGGGATGTTTATTTTTGCTTTTCTTTCTTTTACTGTTACATGTGAAGGAGTCTCCTGTGCAGGCCTGTTGCAAGATCCAGTGGTGGTGGAAAGAATAGTTTTGGGCTAATGGGCTGACCAGATCTTTAGGTCTTTCTGATCTTTTGGGTAACTTTTAGTGATGGGCTGTTGAGAGCTGCTTCTTGAACCTCTTTCCCCCCCTTCCATTTTTTCATTATTCTTTCATCTGTTCTCCTGTCTCAGATACTTCTCGAGTGTAAGTAATGCCAACCAATAAGTCTTCCATGGTCCTGAGTGAATTTGACTGTAAAATGGAAAGGAGGAGAGATTCCTGCAATTTGTAATGTACACTTTGGATGCTAGAACAATAGTGCAATAGATCAAAGTATTTCTCAGATCAGTGAGTAAGATGGTGTTTCACATCACACTAATATGTCATGAACTAGATGATGATGGTACAACATGGATCATGAGTGCACATGCTAGCAGTGAGTGTGCAGGCATTTTTAGCAAAAGTTTATCTTCTTTTGAGAAGTGCACCAGTAGAAAATCATGGGGGAAAAAAAAAATCAATTTTTTCTTTTTAATGCCTACAAGCCCAGGTAAAAGTAAGGTGGATTGGTGGAAAAATCTACATTTGTGTTTACTAAACTTAAATGTGGACTTTAGGAGAGGTCTGGTCATAAGAGACCTTAGCTCTATCAGGTAAAGTTTTGGTTTGTCTTTAAAACTAGACAAAACCACTGTTGTTGGGAAGGAAAATTTTGGAGGAGGAGGAGTTACAAAAGATGTGTCTTAGAACAATTTTCTCACTCATGTCGCCTTGCCTTTTTTTAAAAACCCATAGAGATGATTTTAGGAGCTTTTCCTTTTTCTGTTCTGCTACTTCTCATGTTTGTTGGGTTCTTTGCTTTGCCCTGTTGTATTCTGCCTTTACATACTCCTTCTCTGGCTACTGTGGAACAAGGTAGTGGAAGCATGAAAGAAGAAAGTGGGCTTGGCTGTAGATTGACAGCAAAAGTTGGAGAAGGCTTTCTTTTTCTGTCTCCTTGAAGTAAGTGTTGGTACCTCTTCAGTCTACTCTGGCTCATAGAATTTGATTTATAAGTGAACAGGATGACACTTGGCCTTTTGACCTTAAAACTGTATGTACTTGATGTAGAAAAATGCATTCTTCCTACTCCTTCCCTTGCTAGTCCCCCAAACACACGTACAGTGAGATGTCCAGAGTACTCGTGTATCGACTGCCTGCGTGTGTTGAACTTAGTCCAGTAAAGCTAATGTTTTACCTGCTTTCTGTCACTGTCAGCCGGTACCCAGGCAGGTGAACTCTAGATAGGTAATGTTCCCTCTGGAAAACTTTAACTTCGGTGCAGATTGCTCTGATGTAGCTAACTGCAATGGCTTCTACCTTGGACTGATTTACCCTGAAATGACTCTCTCGCCTGCATCTTAGACAGTGTAGTTGGTTCTAGTGCAAATAGATTCATTCTGAAGTGATGGACAGTTTGATTCTCATGCGAAATAGCTACATCCTACCAGAAGGGGTTGAACCAGTTTCTCTGAACAGTGATGACCTTCACTGTACAGTTTTGGGTATGTCTCAGGGATTCCTTGTGAAAATAAGGGCAGTTAACAAAAAAAAAAAAAGTAAATAGTTTTAAAAGTAAATAATAATTTAAGGTAGAGCGTCACCTAAGTGAGAGCACAAGAAGGAGAAATCTTTGTTCAGTTTTATAGTCCACAGTGTCTGGCTTAGGGACTCTTTCTCTTCTTGAGGCTCTCATCTCAAGTTCAACATACAGAATCTTTTTCATCACGCTCAGCTTTAAACTTTTTATTTAAAGATCCTTTCCCCAATGAGCTTTCAGAATACTTATTGTAGATTTTAAGAGAAATGGTATATTAATTTATGCTATTAACATCACCTCATAAATTATAAGTTTTATACTAAAGCTGTATTGAGTGTAATGAATTATGTTGCATATGTGTTTTTAATAGCTATAAAATTATATACAAGCTTTTTTGGAAAAACAAACTAGTGAAGCACCTTTTTACACTGGATCTTTGCCGTGTCAAGGTGTACAGCTATTCTTTGCTACCTTGCAGATATCTATATCTATATATAGATATATATATATAAATAAAATAAAATGGTATCCTGTATCAACAAGCATAGAACTCTTTTTAACCCTTATATTACTGTTCCTATAACTCTTTTTAAATTTTATTTTGAGTGTTACATTCTGCAATAATTTATCTGTGGTTTGTACCTATGATTAGAAATTTAGTTACAGGGTAAATAGATCAAATTAAAAAAAAATCCAACTACTGTAGCTGGAAGTTGTGAACCAAGTTTGTAAGACCTTTTCTCTCT
>JANIJG010001701.1:0-10108 GCA_024611175.1 Megaceryle torquata | reverse complement strand
AAACCGTGTAGAGCTTCAGGACACGGTGTAGTGGTCATGACAGCGTTAGGTGGATGGTTGGACTTGATGCTCTTGGACGTCTTTTCCAGTCTTAATGATTCTGTGATTTGCTCCCTCTCCCCGGCTGTATCTCTAATCAGGTGACAAAACGGATCTTTTTTTAATGTCTTTCTGAGAGAAGCAAGACTTGTGCAAGTGTATAAACCCTAACTATCAAAAGCCATAATTTATTTAGGAAATCTGGTTATTTGCCCACAAAAAAAAAAAAAGGTGATACATAGAAAAACACCTTGGGAAGGTAAATCCAGAAGCCAAGCAGGCACAGAGGATGCTATGGGAAGCAAGATGTAGAAGTTTGAGAGGTTGCCTATGGTGCTAGGTCTGGGTCATCTACCCCGTGGCACCATCAGCCTGTGAACTGGATATACTGCCTGTGAATATTTAGAGCTGATGTACTTTTAAAAGTTACTGGTTGGGAATGACTCATAGAGCAGATGCAAATATCCACTCGTGTTTCTTTTGGAACTGTTTTCAGCTGGAATAGCAACACAGTTCAGAGTGAGTTGAGTCCCATTCTTCACAAGGACAAATTGCAGCAGCAATTTAGGATTTAGACTCAAAGTTGTGTCCCACTTTCCCTTCATACTGTGGCCACCCTTCACCTGCCTTGTCCATTTCTCAATTCATCAGGGGTCTAATACCATGGAGCCTCTTTGCATAAGCACAGGTAAGACAGAACTGTGCCTGGAAGATGTTTTAGTTACCTTCAGAGGGTTGGAGTTCAACCTTCTGCTGAAGTGATGCAAACACACCAGTTACTTAGACTAGAGCTGGGGAAGCAGAAGCTGGCTGATACTGTAAATCCAGCTCTGGAGCTCATATCACTGCATCAGAAATGTTATAGGTTCCTGCCTCAGAACACTGATAAACTCTTTTTAATTAGCAGGTTAATGTTATATCAGTAAAGGTAGATTAAGTGCTCTTCTGCCCTCCTGTAGCTAGCTCAAACATGGGTCATCTGTGTTATGGTGCATACAGTGAAGTGTCACTGAGTGTTCCTGTGTCATTCTGCTCATGTTCATGTGGCCCAGCATGGTGGCAGGCTGCAGGCTTGGTGTTAGTCAACAAGGAATCACGTCCTGAGCCCCATTACCCCTCAGAGGTTTTGCTGGGAGCTGCCTTCACCCTTTGTCAGGGATATGCATGGTTGGGGAAGGCAGGTAGAAATTCCTCCCTTGTATTCCATACAAGTTAGCTGGCTTTTCTCCCAAGCAGGCATCTTTGATTTTATTTTTTTTTTAATTCCTTTTTTTTTTTTTTTCCCCTTTTTTTCAAACTGAACACTACTCAGGTTAGGTGTATTCTGAAACCCTTCCTGCTCTGCAGCCCTTAGTACTGGACCAGCACTTGGCTCCTCTCAGCTGGCCCCCTGTAGCTTGGTCACAGCTCACAGTCTGGAGCCAAGATGCCATGTTTGTGGAAGGAAGAAGGTCAAGAAAGAATAACAAAAATTAGACTCTCATTCATATTAAAATACAGTTTTCCTTTCTCTTGACTCTTTAGGGGACCAAGTCGAGGAAAGGACAAAGCTTCTCCCTCCCATTAACAACTCAGTCTCTCAAGCACTTGAGAATTACTGGATGATGTGGCCCTTTGTTAGCAGTGGAGAAGCAGACTGGGACGGGGGAACAATGGCACAAAACCAAACGACTCCCTGAAAAGTCAGAAAGCTGAGTGTTAAACAGGTGGAAAGCAGGCTAGTGAGCCGACTCAAATTTCTAGGGTTTGATGGGTTCGTTCTTTCCTTAGCAGCCCTTCACTCACACCCGACACACATAGAGTGCTGCAGTGCTCTAGTTGTAGGCATTCATCTCAAGCAGCATTGCCTATAGGTGGCCATCAGCTGGAATACAGAATAGTGATCAGTTTTTACTCAAGGGAAGGTATTCAGTTATTCTCCTCAAGGGAAGAATTGTGAGCAGCACAGCTTGGAGCCAGGGCTGTGTAAAGTCCCGGAGAACAGAGAGATTGTGCATACTGGACAAAAAACTTCTAAGTGTTCTTTCTGCTCCAATTCTCACCTCTTGCCTTTAGCCATAGTGTGGTTGTTCCTATAAGGTCAGTTAGATGTCTTCTTATTAAAAGCAAATGGCATAGACATGGTTGTGTTCAAATGCTTTCTGTTTCCAGCACCAGAGGCAAATAGCAGCTCCCATGTTTCTCAGTGTACAAAGGCCCTAGGTAGCCTCAAAATGTGTGTCATTGCCCACACTCTCCTCTGAAAGGATGCTTTCTATCAGGCAATTTGCATGTTGTTCCCCAAACATGCATCACTTACAAACTTTGAAATGAAACAGGAACTCTTTTTTTTTTTTTTTTTTTTCCTGAGGCTTCTTTGCTTGTCTTCCCTGTTTTGATGGGGACAGTTTCCTACAACTCAGTGGGGAAAGTCTCTGCAAAACCCATTGTTGCCTGACCCTTTGGTCTGAGAGGGGCACTGAATTGGTAGCTGGATTCCATGCAAGTTGAAGGCTCTCTCAAGCTCACTGTGTATGGTGGTCCCTGCTTTCTTCCACATCTCTCAGCTGAAGCTGAACCCCTGTATTTCACCATGGGTAATGCCTATCAGAAGAGAACTAATGAAGATTATGTGTCAAGTGGATGACTGTAATTACCCTTGTGCAGGTTGTAGGTGGGCGCACAGTCTACGAGTGCTGCTAATATATTCCACTAACCTAGCTCTTTCAAATTAGCACATACTTTTCAGGCAGGTCACTGTGTTCAATCTGTGCCATCTGGAGGATTTTTTTTAAGCCCCAGAAAGTCCCCATAAGAGTAGATGACCTGTGAGGCAAGTGTCTAATTACAGGGAAGGCTGGGATTAGGGAAAGAGCTGCTCATCTTTCAAACCTGTCAGGGGTTGGGACAGGGATGGCATTGCCTGGCCCTTACCCCCATCCGTCCACCCTCTCCTTTTCTCCAAGGCTGGCTCTTGCACATGTATTCATGAGTGATTAGCAAGTGTTAGAGTGTGAGGCTCCCTGGCTGGCACCTGCTCTACATCTGAATTGCAGAGCCGGTGAAGCCCAGGGCTGTGGAATGGGATCTGCAAGTGGATGTTGTCTGGGACTGACGGAAGAAAAAGATTTACTTGCTTTTGTCTAACAATATTTAGATGGCCGACTCAGCTGAGATGGAAAGAAAAAGAGACAAAGAGAGGAACAGTGAGAGACTGTATCTTTTTAAACTGGGTGTCATTTGTCTAGGAGTAGAATCCAGGGTGGAGGCTGGGGAGGGGAGTACAGCACTGACATCAGCTAGTGTTGTAAAGGTAAAAACTATCTGTTCTTCATCTCCTTCAGATTGCTCATGGAGAACCAGCTCACATTAGGCTATGAAACCATACTTTGGTGCAGCAAAGAAATAAAATCAAAGAGGCTGTGTTATTGACTCTGTCTCTTCCCAGGCTGAGAAGTTAGAAAAAGCCACCAAAGGGTACAGTGAAAGACCTCCAGACTCTGCTGTGACAAAATAAAAAGGCTTACCCAGCACCACTTAGTCATGAAGGAGGAACAGGCATGACTGTGCTGGGAACAGCACCTTGCTAAAAGTTGCTGGTTTAACCCCAGTGGTGTCCTCCATGCAAACTATGGGGCTAAGACAAGCCTGGGAACACCTTCTCTTAACTCTCCTCACAACTAAGTTATTTTACTACAGCCGTAAACAGCCTAGTAATAGTGTCAGAGTGCCTGCAGATGCAAACTAACCTTGCAGAGTGTTGCATGGCTTTGGTGCAAAGATGTAGTTACTGACTTGTGATCTGACAGGGTCCTCTGGCATGGTGACACCTCAGGTACCTCTCTTCACTTACTGCACCCAGTAGACTTCCCCACCTCTGCAACAGAAATGGTCAAGCCAGATGTATGTAGTTCATCTCTTCTCAGCCACTGCAGCTCAGAGGCAGCGTGTTGAGAAAAACCACTGGAGTTTTCAGATTCTGTCAGTACACATCTGTTCTGTGAAGCCATGTGCTGGCCCCAGATGTTGGTCTGATCTCTGATCTGTCGACCAGCTGCATCCAGTATGGGGATGAGGCAGCAGCATTGCCCTAAAGCCAGAGCAGGCTGTCCCAGCACAGCTCAGTGATGAAGGCCAGCCCATGTTGTGCTTCTCTTCTGTGATTTGATCCCCAGAGAATAGGTGTACACCGGTCATGGTGTTCAACACCTGTCCTCTGCATGTGTCCTTCTTGTACTGACATTCCAGTGGCTTGAGAGAGCTGCTTGGAGCACCTGAGATGCTGAATGATGCAGTCATGGAAATGCTGAGGACTGCTGGCAGACCGCTTAACATCAGTCTGCTATAGCACCAGGAAACGGGAGGAAAAGAAGATGCTCAGAATCAAGCTGTTCCATGTAACATCCTCTTCCTAGCTTTAAAACCTCCCCTGTGGTGAAACACATGGACATACGGTTTCAACCTCCTGAAGTTAATGCCAAAAGAGAGGGAATTAGCCAGTGGGCCAGGTGCTGATTTCTGTTCTCTCTGTGTAACCAGGTGAATTTCACAACAGGGATGGATTCTGGTGAGTATGTGACAGTCAAAGACAGTTTCACCTCAGCTTGGGCTGTGCTGAGGTTTGAAATTTTTCTATGCTTGTAGCAGTGTACATGAATGCACAATCTGACCCTTTATTTCAAGTGTGGCAACACATGCATTCCTGGACAAAGAAGTAAAGTTAGACACAGTGAGAGAAAGGTAGGCCAATTTAAGTAGAGGTGAGGAAAGAGAAAAAGAGAACAGAAAATCTGTCTATACTGACTAGGTTCCTAGATTGCCTTCATCGTTATGGTGTCTGAGCATTTTCCGGTGGAGTATTCAGTGCCCTGACTCAGATCTGCCACATGTGGTTCTTTGTCTCTTTTTTTCAGCCTCTCCTCAGGGAGAAAAATGCACGTGTAGTGGAGGATTTCACTTTGGGTTATCTGGTTTGGGTTAGGGCTTGTTCATAACACAGTCATGGTTGTTGGTCTTTCAGGTGCATGTTGGAGAAGTGCACCTTCTACTTGAAAAGCAAAGCAGTGAGTTGGCGTATGTTGCAGCCCACAGCCTTACTGTGACCCCTGAGACAACTCTGCCTTCTGCTTAGACTAGATTTTCACAGGGTTAGAGAGCTCCCCTGTACCAGTAAAGTGGAACTGCTGACACCAGTAGATGCCACCTGTTGGCTTCAGAGCCTTAAAGGAATCTATAAGGTGGTCTAAGGTCACTGGGTACATTGAGCATACTGTGAACTGGGCAGTTTGGTAAATAGGGGGCAGCCTCAGTTAGAAAACATGGGGCAGATATGAAGAATAGCAGATCAACACTTCCCAGCCCTGTCCTTGTCCCGTAGTCAAATGACTTGGGCAGCTGCCCACGCTGTTTGCTAACTGATGTTGGGAGGAAAGGAGGGTTTCTCTTTGTATGAGTTGTCAGAATAAGGGTAACTGGCCAGCTGGTCTGGTCCAGTATTTTAAGAAGCTGTATACTTAGTATACAGTAGATACCCAAGCTAACTGAGGGCTCTTCATCATCCTTCTGTGCTGGGTTCATCACAAATCCATGTTCAACAGCCCGCTCAGCTCCAGGCAGCTTTTCATACCAAGGAAAGACCTTACCTTACCACAGGGACCACTCCTGTAGGGGACATCTCCAACCCAGCACTTAACTCTGTGGTCTGGTTATGCGTTATGGTTATGGACTGGACAGTTTGAAGCTAAGAAGCAGCAAAACCCAGCTGAGATGCTGGCTAGATGCTCTGGCAGTGACCTGAAGGAGTGATGTCCAAACTGCGAGCAAATGCAGTGCAATTACATTGGGTAGTTCTGTGGCAAAATGATCTACCCATGGCCTGGCTTGGCATTATCAGGTTAGGAGAAGGATTGAAAATAACGTATCACCTCTTCAGTATAGCTGACAAAAGGAAAACACAGTCCTAATCAATCACTTCCCACAAACAGGTCACTTTCCACCTCCCCACCTTCAGCAGTGCACATAGCGGCGGGTATCTGCTATTGCTTTTGGTTTGTTGTGGGGTTTTTTTTTCCCACATGCCAGGAAACTGAAGCACAAGGCTTTGTGGTGGCCCTGCGGTCCTGCCAGGCCTGCAGCATGCATGAGGTGATTAAAGTGGTTTTGACACCTTGCATTCTCTAAGCTGAGAAGAGGGTGAAGATCTGGCCTGACTGGCAATCCCTCCTGCCCAGACCGCTGTTTGTATTTAGGGAAAGAGTATCCAGGCTGTGACACCGCTGCTTTCCGCACTGCACTCACAGACACTGCCCAGAGTGGGGCAGGAGCCTGTCTGGGTTCCTCACATACATGTTAAGACAACCTCTCTTAGAGATATTTACTGGGTTGCTGGGATGGATGCCCCTCACCAGGAGGGCAGTGCAGAAGCTGGCTACTCCCTAGCTCAAAACAGAGCGGCCGGGTGCTTTGGCACATCGCTTGTGTGCTCCTGCCTTGTGCCGCTGACCGGGGAGAAGGGCGTCCAGTGCTGGGCACTGCAGCACTTGAATCCCTCAAATATCTGAGGGAACACCATTTCAAGCAAAGACTGAGTCATTTCACATTAGTCCAAGGAACTGCATTGATGCGAGTAAGCAGCTCGTGAAGGGCTTCTGCCTTATGCAATCCACTCCATCTCATGCCTGAAAAGAAAAAGGCGCAACCTTGTCAGCAGACCAGCCCCGTGACTCGGAGCCCAACCCAGACTCGTAGACAGTGGTCCTGATGTGAAGGACAGCCAGTCCTGGGACACAGGAATGGGCAAGGGATGGAGAAGGCCCCCGAGGCCAGCTGATGGATCACTTCTGGGAAGCCAGAGAATGCTCCGGCCGGGGACGGCAGCTTTCTGGGATAGATGGCAGGGAGGCCGAACTCTGGGGGCCGGGGTAGGGAGGGAACATTCCCCCACCTCTCCCCTGCTTCACCCTCAGACGGCCGCCGAGGGGCAGCAGACAACCGCGGCGGGAGCGGGAGCAGCGCGGGAACCTCCCGTCCCTGTGCGCCCTCCCCCGCTCCTCCCGCCACCGGCAGCCGGCGAGCCGCGGGGTGTGAGGGGGGTGTCCGCCCGCTGGGCTCCCCCGCCGTCCCCAGAGCTTCCGAGAGCGTTTGGAGCTCTGCCACCACCTTCCTCGTCGCTGAGTATATGGCAGGTCAGGTGGCTTGGAAGCACAGCCGGTGAAGGGGCTGGGAGCTGGCGATCTCCCGTGAGAGGAGCGGGGCTGGGGAAGGCGAGGCAGTGAACTGAGATGGGGTAGGTTACCCCCCTAACTACTGCCCCTCTCGAGCAGGGCAAGGTGGTACCGACTGAGGGTGGATGGAGAGAGCTGGGTGTAACAGCGGGCACGCCCTGGATGCCCCAGCACCTTCGAGACACAGGGCTGAGATACGGCTGGGGGAGTTTGTCCTGCCTGCCTTCTTCCCATCTCTCAGTGGCAGGCTCTAGAACAATTCAAGAGAGTGTTTTGAACCCAAGATATGCAACGATATCAGCCGTGACAGCACATAAATCCAGAAAATAACATAGCTCCCCAACCCATTCTTGTGCATTTCTGCTCTCCTTCTGCTTGATTTCTCTTCCTCATGCTCACAGCACTCACCTGCATCTGCATTTTGAAGGTGATTTCTGTTCCTGGCATCAAGTCCCAGACACATCCTCTACAAACTGGTATTTGCATTGGCATAAGCTTAACTGGCTGCAAGCTGGGCCTAGCGTAACTGGTGCACAATGCACATCTCTGCTTGTTTGCACAGAGGGAGAGACTAGCATCCTTTTCAGGGTGACATGCTGGACTGTACCCATTTTTTTGCAAATCAAAGGCTGAACACGCCTCTAGAAATCTTGCAGAGGTGTTGACTAAGCTTTTCTGTTCACAGTGGCTGCTGAGACTACTCTTTACTTGTGTTCTTTACAGCATGATGCAGTTACCAGCTCCTGGCTTTGCTGCAGACCATTCAAATTCTCCAGGGGTGCTGGTTTTGCCACATGTGCTGCAGGCAATGGACTTAGGCACTGGAGTTTTTCACTAGACAGGTACCCGTATGATAAAGGCTACAACTGAGGGAAATTTCCTGTGCAAATAGGCCCTTCAGCTAAAATGGGTTCTGAAAATCTTAACCTGTAGGGTAAACCCTGAGTGTAGATGGCCTGAGATCTCATTACCCTGGGAATCAAGGAGTCTCTGTGAAATGAGGCTGACCTTCCCCTGCTTTAGGATGTTGCTATCAGTTCCTGGCAGGGCTGAGGCATGTGTCAGAAGCCAGGCTGGCAAAGATTAAAGGCTTCATCTGAGCTAGACAAGGATTTCCTTTCACTCCACCACCTGTCATGCTCTTCTGGTCTATCTTCCCTGTGCATGGGATGAGTGAGCTTTGTAGCATGGAGTACCCAGCGTTTTCTTCTCCTCACACAGACAGGGTGCAAGTGTGGCATTGCAGGGGAGCCTCCTATGCCTGGACCATCTCTTATCCCCACTCAGGTTTTTCTGCTTATTCTTGTTCTCTCCCTTATTCTGCTGTCTCTTATTTACTTGTATTTACTTCCTGCATTTTTTTTTCCTATTTTGTTCTCCAGATGGCCTGCAATTTTAAATTCTCACATCCCTTTTTTTTTTTTTTTTTTCTTCACGACTCTGTTTCTCCTTGCTCTGTTTCCATGCTTCTTTGTGACCTGCAGCAATCTCTGGACAGTAACCAAACCAAAATTCATTTGAAGACAAACACAGCTGCTGATAGAATTGATTTTGATGCACCCATTGCTTGCACCAATATGACTGCAAGCTGTAGCTATGAGGATGCAGGCACCATACCAGTGTAAACCAGACCTCTGCTTTGCACCTTTCTGTTTTCTTTTTATTAATGCATTTTTTTATTATTGTTTTTCTTGTCATGGAGGAGAATTCCCTGGTTGCTTTATGGTCTTCTTCATTATTATCCCCTTGGATATCCATGGGGATAGTTAGATGCTCTCAGTATAGATGGTATTGGCACCACCGAGGGCACTGCCAAGGACATAATTGCTGAGAACTTTCCACCAACCATGCTGCTGTGACAGCCCCTCTGGCACGGTGGCAATCTTTCCATGCATTCCACGGCATGGGTATCGACCTGGCAGCTTCATTTGCTTTTCAGCTCTGCCTCTTCAATCCCAGTCAGCTTGCAGATTGCATTGGGCTTTGTATGCTCAGAGGAGCCAAATTAACAATAGTTTTTGTAACTTCCAGCTGTTTCAATATTTGTGTATGTGCAGATGCTCTTTACTCGAGTCAAAATATGTTGTGTCTTAGAAGAAAGCCCTATCCACATATCTAGTGTGCTGCTGCACCACCTAACAGGTGCTACTTCCCTGGAGTATGACAGGGTGCCAGACTGAAGGAGGTAGGAGTATTCATTAATAGGATGAATTAGCATTAGCACCCACACAGAACAGGTTCTGTGACTGCAGCACGGTGAAGTTAGGAGTTCATGGCCACTCACTGTGGACAGAAGGACTTTCCCACACTGTCACGCTGAATATCCACACTATTTTCCATGTGCTGTGGGCACTAACCAGATCAGCAGTCCTTTTTGCTTTGGCAGCGTTCATCCCTTAAAAACTCAGAGACTCACCTCAGGGAACGGTGCCCTCCTGCCCCAGCAACAGCAACAGATGGTAGGGCTGAGGCACAGCAGGAGAGGAAAAGGTAGGAGCTGTACTTGCTAGAGCAGCAGAGTCTGATAGACTGTTTAAGGAAAGCCTCAGCCTTCTGAAGATGAAGCTGTCATAACATAAATCCCACTCTGGTGTGCTTAGTCCTGGCTTTTGTTCTCCTCAGTTAAGGACAATCTGTTTCTGCAGCCCTTTGGGTTGGTTTCTATCTTGGAGACACAGAAGTGTGTACAGGAATGAAAGCTGAGCTGGCCAGGATTGTTTGGTTTTCATAGGTAAAGGTTCCTTGGACAGAACCAAAAGGTTTCTGTGGAAAGTTCTGGGGTTCGATTTTGGTTTCTCTTCTCTTCTCTTCTCTTCTCTTCTCTTCTCTTCTCTTCTCTTCTCTTCTCTTCTCTTCTCTTCTCTTCT